>JABUQX010064819.1:25000-37500 GCA_015478945.1 Trachelipus rathkii
TTCAATTGAAGATATACTTTGTTTGCTTTTTTTTGAAACAGTAGAAATTAATAACAAGTTTTGTTGGTTCTTTGTTATTGAACAGATTATAATTGTATATTAAGGAAGTTTATAAAGTTCTTTTTCTTTTTTTTTTTGTTTGATCTTTTTTCTTTTGGATATATTTTTGGCCGTGATTTTCTTTTCTTTTGTCCAGGATTACTGACAATTGTAAGGAAGAGGGAGGAGGAACAAATATTTCTCTCTTTTTGGAAATTTTCGCGGTCGATGGTAGCAGATTGAGAGTCTCAGATCATTAAGGGACTTGTAAGAAACATAAAAGGAGAATTTCTGTATTTTCTTACTCCAGTTTGGAGAAATAAAGGATATATTTTTTTTTTAAACATATATATATATATATAAATTTATATATATATATATATATATATATATATATATATATATAATATATATATATATATATGATATATATATATATATTATTTTTTTTTTTATATATATATATATATATATATTATATATATATATATATATAAATTTATATATATTAGGCATTTTTTTTTTTGTGTTGGTTGTTGATATTCATTCTTTTTTTCCCTTTATTTTATTTATTTGAAATGGGAGATTCAGACAAAGAGCAAGGTGACAGAATTAACATGGAGGAGACTAAGCAGCCCACCGAAGAAGTAAGTGCAATTGGGTACTTGGAAAAGTTCCAGGTTGCCATAACAAAAGATGAAAACTTGGATACTGATCGGATGACGACACTATTGAAAGGAATATTACAGGCTTTGGAAAGTAAGAAAGGACCTACACGTACAGAGGAGGAACCGATAGTCACAGCACAGAAGAGTGAGGTAACAGAAGTTACCCAGACAGGACAAAAGACTGATCCTAAAGGAGGTCTTAACATAAAAAATAGAGTGAGGATCGAGGATCAGGCCTACCAAAATTGGAGGCTGACCCATGATCAAAGCATCAAACAAAGGAACATCCCAAAGAAGACACCACGGTATGAAACAGATGAGGAAAGTAGCTCAGAGAGGGCAACAAGTGACCCATTTGATGTAACAAATGAGCACAGTAGCAACAAGCCAAAGAGGAAGAATAAGAAAAGGAGAAGGAGGGCGGAAAGAAAATACACCTACGATGGAAGTTCTACAGCGGAAGATGAAATAGAAGAAGCTGAGAGTGAAGTGGACCAGGGAGGAAAAAAATGGCTCAAAAGGTTAATAGAATTGGAAGAGTCAGGTGTGGAACATACTAAAGCAGTGAGTAAGATATTTATCGTTTTGGCCGGTGAGATGGTGGAGGTGATGAAGTCATTTAGGAGAAGTAATATAAAGGCTGTGAAACCCTTAAAGTATGGGAAAGAAAAAGTCCAGAAATTTGAGGCATTTATAGAGGATTACGAACGATATGCCAAGGAACAATTGGGTAAAGACAAAAGTCGTTGGGCAGTAGAACTCAGAAATTTCTTAGAAGGTCCGGTACTAAGGACATACTATAGTATATATAGGGCTAAGGTCAAATATACCACCATAGTGGCTAGATTAAAAAGCTGGTGCAAGGAGGAAAAAGAAACCGAGCAGATAGATTTGCAAAAAGAGTTTTGGAGGTTAGAGATGCGGAAAAATGAAAAAGTGGCTGAATTTGCGTTAAGGGTGCAAACCACTTACGAGGCAGCCACTAAAGAGGAAGATAGGGACAAACAAATATTGAAGAAACAATTTTTGAATTGTCTCCCGAAAAAGATGGCAAGGAGATTTAGAATAAGGATGGGAAATGAGAAAGAAAGCCTTAAAGTAAGATGGAAAGATGTGCTGAATTGGGCACAGGAGGAGGATGACCTGGATGATGATGATGAGGAGGAATCAAGGGATGAAGGGATACCAATATGGGCCACACTAAATGGAGAACAAAACACAAAAGGGACATACGCAGAAAAAGTGCGCTATGGAAGGCCAGTGTATCAGCAGAAAACGAATACAAGGGAATACACCAGGCAAAATAATGAAAGATATAATACTGAGGTAAAAAGATGTTACTGGTGCAACAGGGTAGGACATTTTAAAAGAGAATGTCGAAAATATAATGGGTGGTGCCTGGGATGTGGGAGTAATGAACATCGAACTGCGGAATGTGGATCAAGAAGAGGGCCCAGACAACAAGAACAAGGTTATAGAAGACAAGATCAACAGGATATGGGTGGCCAAAGACAGAACGAGAGGAAACCCATTGAAAAGAAATGCTTTTTATGCAACCAAATGGGACATTGGAGGGATACTTGTCCACTTCAGGAAGAAATAAACGAATTAATAAGGGTACGAAAACAACCAAATTCGGGAAACGAGGTAGCTCCGCCGACCCCGGGAACGAGCAGGAGCGACACCCCCAAGTAAACCACTGTTTAAAAACCAGCCCGGCTATGCAAGTTGATACAGTATTGGATCCAGAAGCAGAGGAGTTTATAAGCAGGAAACCTCAGGAAAATAGGAATGCCTTACCACAACGAACACCCAAAGGGAGAGGAGCAAACACAGTGAATTCAACAACTGGCATATACCATGCTATCAGTAGGACAACCATTGAAGGTAAGCAAGGCATTAATATTACTCCTTTGTTGAAATTTGTTATAAAATTAAATAATGTTGAAATGACAGCCATTATTGACTCAGGTTCACAGTATTGTATCATAGGCCAGGAACAGTTCAGAAGGATCCAGAATCCCGAAGTTTTAGAAAAGGTAATGAGGTTACGAGGAGTAGGTGACCCTCAAATGGTTGTGGAATCCCACCAAACAGCAAGATTAAGGATTTCAATTGAGGACATCAATTATGGTTTAGCAGATTTTATTGTGGTTGAAAGACTAAAAGAAGGCACAATATTAGGAATGCCATTTTTGATACAGAATAAAATTAAAATTGACGTAGGGAATGGTTCACTCACAAGGCATGGTGACCAAGACACAAAGGAACAAGTCTACTTTTCAGAGAAGTCTGGGAATTGTGTAAGGACTGTAATATCCTTGCCAGTGTATACTACGGAAGAAGTGGAAATTACAATAAATGATTGGGTTCCAGTAAAAGCTACTTGGACTTCAAACCAGATTAAACCCAGAGAAGGAAGATATTATGATATGAAACCAGAAGAACTATTGGTCGAAGGAGAAGAAAATAACCGAAGAGGGTATAATAAACGATTCAAATTATTACCAGGATTGGTAAAATGGAATACCAAAGAAGGTACTATATTAATCAGGAAACTTATACCAGGACAATTAAAATTTGGAAAAAGAGAAAAAATAGGAATAGCCCATCTAATACTGGATGAAGAGGACCTCCAAAAATATGACAATAGAGGATATACGATAAACACACTGGTACAAGGAACAGGAAGACAAGGAACCATTGAGGAGGAATGGACAAAGGAAAAATTAGAAAAAGAAATCACATTCATGGAAGAATTAACAAAAGAACAACGAAAGGAAATAATAGAGGTATTATACAGGCAAAGAGGTGTATTTAGCAAGAATGACTCAGATGTGACAACAACGTCGATGACACCATATAGGATTCGGCTACACGATTATACCCCAATCTACCAAAGGGCAAGAAGATTTGACCAAAGGACAAATGAAGAAATTGAAAAACAGGTTCAGGAATTGTGTCTAAAGGATATTGTGGAGCCATGTGCCGCTGAATGGAGCTCCCCAGTGGTACCTGTTAGGAAGAAGGATGGGACACTTCGTCTATGCATAGACTATAGGCGCATAAACAGAGTAACAGAAGCAGATAGGTTCCCAATGGCCAACATTTCAGAAACAATCTTCTCGTGTCATGGGGTGGAATATTATTCTTGTTTGGACTTGGTCAAAGGATATTATCAGATGAAATTAGAAGAGGATAGTAAGGACTTTACTGCATTTTCTACCGTTAGTGGCCAATACAGATTCAAAAGGCTGAGTTTCGGGCTAAAAAATGGACCAGCAGCATTCCAGAGGGAGATGCAGAGGATATTAACAGGATTCAGCCGAGACAAGGTGGTGGTATATGTAGATGATGTCCTCCTGATATCAAAGGATTTTAAAGAACACTACAGCTGATCGAACAGGTCCTACAACGGTTCTCCGAAGCCAATGTCAAAATTAAAATCAGCAAGTGCAGCTGGGTTCAAAAGGAAATTAAATTTTTAGGACATATTCTCAGTAGGACTGGAATAAGGAAGCTCCCAGAATTTATGGATCAGGTGGACAAGTTGGAAAGACCAAATAACATAGGAGAACTCAGGCGGTACCTAGGAATGATTAACTTCCAGCGTAAGTTTATTAAAAACTGTTCAGGAGTGGCAGCACCCCTTAGTGCTCTGACAGGAGGGAAAAGGAAGGATAAGATCGAATGGACAGAAGAAAGGATTCAGGCTTTCGAAAGCTTAAAGAGACTAATGAAAGAATCTGTAGAGCTGGCATTTCCGGATTTCACAGAAGGTAGTCCAAAATTAGAGCTTTATGTAGACGCCAGTGGATTTGGTATGGGTGCAGGTCTATGTCAGCAACAAGGAGAGGAAAAAAGAGTAATAGCTTATAACTCTCATTCATTCGATGCGTGTGAAAGAAGAGCATCCACCATAGAGAGGGAATTGTTGGCTATCAGGTGGGGAATCAAGAGTTTCCGTCCATTTTTGTTGGGTCAGGAGTTTATTTTATACACAGATCACCGCCCACTAGTGTACCTCCACACAATGAAGTTAGTAGATAGTAAGTTGGCTCGTGTCTTGGACGATTTAAGCGAGTACAGCTTCCAAATCCATTATTTTCCGGGAAAGGAAAACATCTTTGCTGATACATGGTCCCGTTGTCAAAGGAAACAAGAGGAAGAAACCGATGTCATAAATCTAGAGGCCCTACCAAGAGGTCTAGAAGTAATAAGGGTGGTACCAGGAGGTGCTGATTCTTTGTTTTTGAGCTTGCAGGAAGTTTTAAAAAGGGAACAATTACAGAAGAAGGACCACCAGGAATTAAGGAAATTCTTACTAGAGGTTTTGATAAACAACAGGAAGATGTATGGGTTAGATAAACAACCCAAATCACTCAAATATTTAAAAACCATCAGTATTTCAGGAAGGGAACCAATCCCAGAGGTATTACTGGCAGCTAGCGATGAGTTCAACTTGAAGATCTGGCTGCATCACGGGACTTGTTGTTCAGTTGTATATATGGGACCCAAAGCAAGGAAACGAGAAGATTTAAAAAACATTCACATTCAGGTATTAGGAGGTACCCATTTCAATCCATTAAGAGATAATGGTACGTTCCAGATGAATAAGGATAATACGATAGTAGACGAATTAGCAATCGAAGATCAAGAGGTACCATCTGAGGAAGAAAATGAAGGATTCATGGACAGTGAAGAAAGTGAGGCAGAAAACTTATTAGAACATCCACCAGAAGAGGGACTAGGGGTAAATCTATTAATGAAGGAAAGAGGACACCAGTCTCGGTTAAGCTGCAACCACAAGTTATCAGGAGTTGCATGGCAAGACATTTCCATTGGCGAAACATCTAGGTGTGCCTTTTTAGACACAGGATCTGTTATTAGTTTGGTCCAGGAAACTGTCATCAGGGAGTTAGAACTATTTGGACTTATTTTGAGGAAATGGAGTGTGGACATCACATTAAATGGGATCACCACCAAAATTGTTGAATGCACCACAGCAGTAGCTATCAGGATAGATACACGCTACAGGAAAACAGTATTACCATTGGTAGTTGTCAAGGATGGGTTCATTCCGGCATGTTTTCTTTTGGGAATGAATTACTTGGTGGAAACAGAAGCAATTCTGGACTTTGGAGAAGGCATCATCGCACACGGGGATGATGAGGATCAGGTTAGTGATGGTTTTCTTGTTAATGTGTATAATGTAATAGCGTGTGATAATAATAGGATTGACAATATCATAACATTGAACGAAATAATGACATTACAGGAAAGATCTAAGGTGATAAAGGAATTGAAGAAGAGGGTTAAGAATAAAAAACAAATTCTTAAAACGGATGTGTCTTTAAAGGAATTTTATAGATATAAGGAGGATCTATTAATGAACGATGCTATATTAGTTAAAAGGATGAAGAACGACAAGTTGTGTGCAGTAATAGGGTTTAAACAGATGGTCAGCATTTGTGTAGTAATACACCGAAACATGGCACACATAGGACAAGGAAAACTAACAGACTTGATGGCAAGGTACGTATGGCATCCAAAAGGTCATACTATAATCCAGGAGGTGTGCAGGACATGTCCCACTTGTCAGCTAAATAAGGTAGATCACAAGGTAATATTCCCACCAGTTTGGAAAATCCAAGTTGCTAATCCTTTCGAGTTAGTGGCAATTGATGTAATGGCCATGCCAAAAACAAGGAGAGGAAATGTTGCTTGTCTAGTGGCTGTGGACCACTGCAGCAAATGGGTCTCAGTCAGACCACTAAAGGACAAATCAGCCAGAAGTGTCACAGGGGCATTTGAAGATCAGATGTTACCAACATTTTTGAAGCCCCCATACAAGGTTTTAACAGATAATGGGGTGGAATTCAAAAGTAACAGGTTTAGGGACATGCTCAAAAGGTACAACATAGATCATATATTCAGCAGTCCTTATAAGCCATCTTCGAACGGGGCAGTAGAGCGCACGAACCGTACGTTTGCAGAGTTTCTGAAGAACATAGTGACAAAGGACCAGGAGTGGGATGACTGCTTACCCAGGGTGGTTATAATTTATAACAACACAAAACACTCAGAACTTGGAATGACACCAGCCGAAAAACTATTAACCCAAACACATAAGGAGGGAAAGGTATTGCCGATCTCTATGGAGGAGCAAAGCAAATGGAAGGAAGGACACCCAAACTGGCTCCCCTATGCAGTAGGAGTTAAGGTCAAAAGGAAGATTATTTCGGCAGATCGGTCCTTAGAGAAAAAACTAGGTGAAAGATATGAAGGGCCATTCACGGTTGCCAAAGTCATAGCGGGAGGAATGACATACGATGTTGAGGGTCAAGGTAAAACTATGAGGGTCCACTACGCACATTTAAAAGTATGGGCAGACCCACCAGATTACCTCAGGCAGTATTTTGAGAATGAAAAAAATGAGGTCTATTCACAGCATGAACATAGGATTGAAATAACAACAGAGGATGAAATAGAGGAAGCACCAGCAGGTATCATATATAGTACGTTCCCAGAGAAAGTAAAAAAGAAAAGAAGGGGTAGGACAGAAATCAAGGAAACATGGGACCTTCTACAATTGGCCATTGGTAAGACAAGCCATAAAAAAGATATTGGAATTCAAACGGAACATTTAGGAGAGGATAAGGAAACACAAACAGAGGCAGAACCTATTCCATCTCCTATAGATACTAGTGATCTATTGGATTGGGTGGATTCAGCACCAGAGGATGCAATTTCAGATGCGGGATTTGATCTACAGAGTTTCGAAAGAGAGTTAAGGTTCCCTAATAACAGTTACACCATAGGTATAACCATTTCAGACGCTACTGAAGAGGAGGAGGAGGTTCCAGGAAGTATAACTTCGATACATGATGAGGATATACAGGTAGATAATCATGTTACAAGTAATTTAAATATCCCTTTTTATAATTTCAGATCCATTCATGAGGAACTAAGAGAAGTTGGTGAGGATCCTGAACAAATGATGTTGACTGATAGATCAGAAGGACAAGGAGGAACCCAACAAGGATCGGAGATTGAACATCGGCCAATGACACGGTCAAGGGGGTCAGCTCCAGATCTCCCGAACGTACAAAAAAGGGTATTGGAGTATGAAAGGAGAGCTGAGGAGAGAAGGGCGTCTAGTGGAAACTAGGTTAGTTACTACTCTTGTTCATATTGTTATTGATTTTTTTTCTGGTTATTATTATTTGAATTATGGGATGTTTTCCCTTCTTTAAAGATTGGGGGGGCAGTTTCCAATCTTGAAGGGGTGAGTAGTGTACATGAGTCTGGTGGACTCATGGCATCTATTTTGATCAACCTCCCAATTTTTATGTCAGCAGAAAGTTTCCAGCTAAAGAAACTCACGTTTTCTCAAAAGCAAGTTTCGGGTAACAACAAACCACAAAGTAGTAAACGAGTTGAATTACCAGCTTAAAAGTGCCCTGAGTCAAGTACAAAATTAGTGATTGCCGACTTTATAAGGATTTTTACTAAGTTGTTATTATCAGCTTTCCAAGGATTTATTTACGAGCTGTGATTCCAGCTTTATAAAGGACAAATTCTCCCAAAAAAATTGGTATGTATAGTTAAATATAAAGCGATGTTTACGATAGTTTAAAATCTAAAAGTAGGAATAGGATTTATGATTTGCTGTTTAGATTTGACGAAATAGCGTTTAAGTTTAATTAAAATATAGACAATATTAAAGCGTAAATTGTGGAAAATTAGATACGAATAAACTAGGAGACATTGTTAGAATACGAGGAATTACCAAAGAATATTGTAAAAATTTATATATGGGATCTTTTTGGTTTAAAGGACAATGAAAGTTATATTAAGAATAGTCAATGATAAATGAAAGTTTAGAGTAAGGATGACATGGTAATCTATAGGAAGGGATAGTCGAAAGGATTTAAAGGAGAAATTATATATATGTATATGTGTATGTGTGTGTGTGTGCGTGTGTGTGTTTAGAAACATATACAAAGGTGTAAATTAAGAATTGATATAATAAACGGAAAAGTGTTAGTGGAAAAATTGACATAGTAATCTATAGGAAGGAATAGTTAAAAGGATTTAAAGGAGGAATTATGTATATATATATATTATGTGTATATGTGTGTGTGTTGGTGTGTGTGTGCGTGTATGTGTGGGTATTGATACGTACATGGTTAAAAGCACACATACAGGTATAATAAGGATCTTTTAAGATATGAGAGGCTCACATTTGAGAAAAGAGGCGCACACACAATTTAGGTTACAATTGCGGACGAAGGGTATAGGTTAAAATCAGATTATATTTATTATTATTATTATTATTTATTATTATTATTATTATTATTATATTGATTTTATTATATTAATTATATTATATTATATTATTATTATTCATATTATTATTATTATTTATTTATTATTATTATGTATGCATTATTTATTATTAAGTTTCGTCTTTATTTTTATTAGCGTAATTGAGAGTGTGAATGTATGCGCACAAAAGTGAATATTGTATTTGTTATTGTACGGAAGGGATTTATTTAGGTTATAGCAGTGCTGTGACTTGATTTATTTAAGTTATTAGCAGTGCTGTGGGACTTATTTAATTATTATTATTATTATTATTATTATATTATATTATTAGTATTATTATTATTATATTATATTATTATTATTATTATTATTTTATTATTATATTATAATATTATTATATTATTATTATTAATTATTATTATATTATATTATTATAATTATTTAATTGTTATTCCGATAGCGTGGATAACTATTGGCGTTATTAAATTTATATTTTGCTATTAGTGAGCCAATAATTAATGGTTGGTTATTTTATGATTTTCAGGGAGACGAGTTTGGAGCCGAGGTTAGACCCGAGTTTTCGAGCCAAGTTTAGAGCCAAGTTCAAAGCCGAGTCTAGGACCCAACTCAAAGATTGGATTCCGATCGGACTCAGACGTAAGGTTAAGTCCAATAAGGTCAAGACTGGATATTAAGGCCAAGGCTGCAATTATTAGCCAACTAAGCTTCCAGCTATATTTAGAGGCCTAAGTTAACCCTAGGTAGCTACTCTGAGGGTTTAGAAAAACAGACTACGGAAGATCCCAAAGGTCGAAAGGTCACTACAGGTCGTTGCTGTTTTCAATTTGGATCAGTTATCAAAGGAGTAAAGAGCACACTTCCGAAGGGGTCATTTTCGTCTTAAATAACGGACATTAGAAAGCGAAGTATGTTGCTCTTGATACCTTTTTATAAATAGTTTACAACTGAACTGTAAATTAAAAAACCAATAAACCCGGGTTATAATTTTACTGTATATTTCGTTTCGAACTAAATTGATATATATTATTTAGCTTAGGTTAGTAATAGGGTGTTTATATAAATTAAAGTTAAAACAGACATAGGTAGATAGGATTAATATTGAAATACTTAATTATCCATATCATTATTATATATAAGAAAAACCCAACTTTCTGTGTCTATTCAATCCTTTTGATTCTTTCTTTACACTGCTAACAGGGAAAGATCCTCTGTAAGGAAACGCAAACCTTGCCTCCACTCATTAAAAAGGAAGTGGCCTTCACAGCACGTTTCAATACTTCAAGATGTCGCATTGATTCAGCATTTCAATACCTCATATATTATTATATAATATATATATATAATATATATATATATATATATACTATACTATTATATATATATATATTATATACTAATATATATATCATATATCGTTGATGTGGAACAAACGTTTGATGAATCGACGAAACTGAGAGCTGAGTTTGGACCGAATTGACAGGACACCTAGAGTGGCTACTGAGAGCTTATGTATGAAGTTAGTATATATTACTGCTGTAGCTGCATCTTTAAATTTGACCGGTTCCGATTTAAAAATATTTGCCACAGGTCGGAAGCTAGGACGTCACGGCCACCGGAGAAGGTCATTATTGTTTCTTGATCCCAGCTTTTAAATGACCTTTATAAAGAAATATATATAATTAAAATAGCTTGCTTTTACTAAGAATGCTCAAGACATAACACAACTCTGGCAGCTTTACAGTACAGCTACTATAGTCATTCTTTGAATTTAAAAGCTTAAAAAAAAGGCATCTCTTAGACAATGACAAAACATATTTTAAGCTCCCTGCGCCTCACTCATCTTACCCCATCTGGTGTATGATATAGAGCCTCCACTCTCTCTACAAGCTGGCACAATGTACAAGCTTGTGAGAGAGAGCTCAAGTATAACAGATATAATTTATCCTGCTAAAAATGATTGCTTTCATTATTTTCAGAGATCGTAATAATATGATATTTAACTGCTCATCACTCTCACCACTCTCAACTAATCTATCAAATTAGCACACATTAAAATATTAAAACGAAAATATTTTCCGGGTATGTAGTCATTCACACTTTTATACTAGAGAACTCAGTGGCATCTGTTTCTTCACTATAGGATATGTTCGAAATAGCAATGCTTCTAATTTTTGTTAATTCATTAATATTTAACAATAATAATCGTGATATTTTTCTTGCTCTAATATGTCTTTTCATTGAATATTTATTCAGCATAATCATTTTAATGCTCTCGTTAGCATGTTTAATTGTAATCATGATTAAACAAATCATCTCTTGAATTGTTTTATAAATAATTTTATTTGCATAATTTTATTACTTGAAAGGAATATTTTTTGAATAAACATCAGATAAACCTAAGTTTCAATATATAGCCTTCAAGTTAGTAGGTTTAAATCAGCCCAGATTTGATTAACAAGCTATTCCATCAGTAAAAATAACAAAGAAAAACGTATTAGTATATTCAAACTCTAATATATATTTAATACTTTTTACTCATTTTTGAGAAATTTCATTCATTTTGACGTTATCCTATCGGGAATTTTGTATGCAGAAGTATTTCTAGGTATTGCTTTAATTAAGTTCAAGTATTTGCATTTCATTTATAATAAAATTTACCTGGTTTTGTTGTTCTGTCTTTTCATAGATAACCGAAAGGACGTTTGAAAATCAAATTTCATAGGTCTAGACACATACTTCTATTTTTCTTTCCTTTTTTAATTCTTCTTTCTTATAAGGGCATCTAGTTTAGCGAGTATGCAATCAATATGAAATATCTATGATACTTTATATGTGATTTTACTACTTCATATTAGGCCTTTGCAATTCAAATTTTTGAAACAATTTGTTATTGCACTTATGAGATTCGTAATAGTTTTATGTTAATATGAAAGAGATGTGTATCATTCTTTGCCATTTCTTTGAAGTTAATTGACCCTATGCCATTTCTTAGTATACTACAGATGGGTTACACAATAGAGGAAATGCAAATCTCAACTCAAAGATTATTTTTCAAAATTTATTTTATACTTCATTAGATCCCTTTTAAAATGTAATATTAAATCTATTTTTAATTTCCTCTAATAAATCCAAATTGTTCCGTCATTATGCACAATTACGCAGATCCTCTCACACACACAAACACACACACACACACACACACACACACACAATATATATATATATATATACTATATATATATATATATATATATATATATATAATATACATATATATAATATATATATAATAATAATATATATAAAATATATAGTATATATATATATATATTAACATTATATATATATATATAGTATATATATATAAATATATATATATATATAATAATATATATATATATAAATATTATACTATATATAATATATACGTATATATATATA
>JABUQX010064820.1:0-2500 GCA_015478945.1 Trachelipus rathkii
GGAGAGAGATACAGGTTAATCAACATCTTTCTTGCAGTAGGAAAGGTTAGACAGTGGAAAGAGACAAAGTATAAATAATTATTATATAAATATTATATATATATATATATATATATATATATATATATTATTAGTATTTTATACTAATATATATATATATATATATTATTATAATATATATATACTATAGTATACTATATATATAATATATATATTAGTATATATATTATATATAGAGAGAGATGTGAGAGAAGAGAGAGAGCGAGAGAAGAGTATATTGAAAGAAACATGGTATAGCGATTATCAATGAAAACATTTTTTACCGAGTTGTACAGTAAGGTAGGTACAGTAAGGTATATTGTTAGCTACAAATATCTTTGACGACAGAATGTGCTTCATGAATTGATAAATTTATGTCAAATATTTAAAAACATTTTGGTACGCGTCAGTTTAAAGGACATATTTTTAGGAATCAAATTCTTAGTAATTGACGATAAAATCTTAGCAAACACGTATTCTAGGAGGTCGACTGCTTCGCATAGCATATTCGACTCTTTATACATATATATATCTAGTATAAGTATAGTATATATATATATATATTACTAATATAATATATATATATATATAATTATATATATAATATATATATATATATATATATATATATTATATATATATATTATATCCCTGTGTGCGGGGGAGAAAGAATTTCCCACATCGTATGTTCTGCGTGTCGTAGAAGTCGACTAAGGGCGGTGGTAATTGGGTTGGCTGCCCACTACCACTTATCTTTTGCCAGGAATGCTAATGCAGGCCTCGAGAAGGTCGTGATCGCCGTAAACGACCTTCTAACTTTCGGCGAAATTGTCTGAATCGTCATGGGTACAATGAATGTCAGAGGAATAAATGTTGAGGAGAAGAGGAGAGAGGTGATGGATGTATTTAGAAAGGGCAAATTTGATTTGCTCGCTGTGACTGAAACAAAGATGAAAGGAAAAGGTGAAATTGAGTGGTGTGATGTGAAATGTGTGCGTGCTGGTGTGGAAGAGTGAGAGAGGAAAGATTGAGTTTGCAATTTTGATGAGTGACCTGTGGTATGAAGCCTATGGTGGATTTTGTTTTTGTGAGTACTAGAATTCTAATGGTTAAATTTAAGTTTGAAAAGTCAAGGTATGTGTGGTTGTGACGTATGGTCCATCTGAGGGAAACGTTGAAGAGAGTACGATTTTTTGGAATAATCTGAATGATGTTCTGGATGGGGTGAGTAGGAGCTTCAGATTGATAGTTTTGGGGGACTTGAATGGTTGGATAGGTGATCAAAAAAGGGATGGTATAACAGGTGGTTTTGGGGTGGCGGGAGAAAATGAGAATGGTAGGAAGGTGATTGATTTCTGTGAAGAGAGAGGTATGTGTGTAAGTAATACTTTCTTTAAACCCAAGAGTATCCATAAGTATACTAGAGTTGGTGTAGGTAGAGATGGTATCGAAGTGAAAAGTATGATTGATTTTGTGTTGGTGAAGAAGGAGATGTTGAAGTATGTGTTGGATGTTAAATCAGTTAGGGGTTTAGGAATGGGATTATCGGATCATTATGTTGTTCTATGTAAAATTAAGTTAGTGGGGGCTTGGATGGAGAGGAAGGTGATACGAAAGGAAGTAGGTAAAATTAAGAGTGAGAAGTTAAGTGAGCAAGATAATAAGGATAAGTATGTAAGGGCGCTCGCTAGTAAATCGGTTGATGTGACAAGTTGAATACTGAGCAATCTGGGGGCAAATGAAGGAGCAATTTGTTAGAAGTGGCTAAGGGAGAGTGTGGATGTGCTAAAGTAGGAAGTAAAGAATGTTAACAGCGAATGGTGGAATGAAGAGGTGATGAAAGCGGTTAAAGGTAAAAAAGAAGCGTGGTTGAATGTACTAAAAGCAAATGAAGAAGTTTCAAAAGAAAGATGCTTGGAATTATATAAGGAGGAAAAAAGAAATACTAAAAGTGTATACGTAGGAGAAAACAAGAGGTAAATGAACAAGTTTGGAAGGAGGATGAATGGGGACTTACAAGGGAATAGGAAGCTCTTCTGGAAGGAAGCGCGAAAGGTTAAGAATCGAGAATAAGGGGAATCTGCTTAGAATAATGGAATAGGGATGGTGCTTTTGTAACTGATGAAATGGATTAGTGAGGGGAGTGTGGAGGGAACGCTTTCGAAAATCAGTACAATATTAGCAGTATTAAAAAGATGTAAGTGAATGAGTGTGCGTTTGATGGTGTTAGGAGGAAAATGGTATTTTGGGGATGAGGTTATTAGTAAGGAGGAGGTAATGGGTAGGGTGAGAAATTGAAGAATGGTAAATTCTGCAGGTAATAAGATGAAATACTGGTGAAATGATCAAGAGCGGAGGTGAAATTGTGATTGACTGGATTTGAAGTTGTGTAGCAAAGCGTTTATGGAGGGTATAGTTCCAAAGGATTGGAAGAGAGCGATAATAGTACCCTTGATATAGG
>JABUQX010064820.1:12500-20000 GCA_015478945.1 Trachelipus rathkii
TTTACCACCACAAAATATTATTTGCGAAACTTCAGAAAATAAATTGCAATAAATACAAGCTTACCTGCCAGTAATATCTAGCAACTATTCCAATGCAACACACTTTATAAATGCATATTCTGCAGACGACGCTTTGACATAACAATGCAATATAAAATACACTCTACTTACAATTGCTTTAAGATCACAAACTTAATCACCTTAATATTTACAATAAACAAAACGGCAATATTTCACACATCGAAATTATATTACCACATTTAATTTAAAACACATATTATATTTACTTTTGTAATATAAAATATAATAAAACACTCCTTGATTACAAAATACACAAACTAACAAATAATAAAAATCGATCGAGGCATTTGTAGCTACCAACTGTATACACCTTAGTTAACAACAATGAAAAGCGGAAAAGATCAAAATTATTCTTACTTTTACTATTTATACGGATTCAAGTAATTTAGATTACGCCTCTTGACGAATCACAAACCTTAAAAACAGTAAGTCAAATGATGTATATATTTATCAATTAATTTAGTAACACAAATATATACAAGACATCTAAAGGAGGGGCGGGATTGGTAGTCCTTGTAATATCGTACTATATTTGTAGGTCTCATTCCAATCAGAATAAAAGTACCAACGAAAATCGAAGATTATGCACTTCCTCACCTCTAACAAATATGCATTTATTTAATTTTAAGAAATAAAATACTTATTTATATATATATAAAATCAATTACATATATATAGTAACACGCAATTTCCTTTCGCAATCATTTTAACATATAAATAATAATAATAATAATAATAATAATAATAATAATAATAATAATAATAATAATAATAATAATAATAATAATAATAATAATAATAATAATAATAATAATAATAATAATAATAATAATAATAATAATAATAATAATAATAATAATACTATTAAAGCATTGACAACAACGACCAATGACAATTCAGATTTTAAGTATGAGGCTTAAAAGATGAATTCTGATTGGTTATTGTTTCTCCTTACAATATAACATATTTACAGCGGTTCGACCGGGCCTTTGCAGCTTACATTCGGTATATAGATAAAAGAAAAAAAAATATTGCAATAGCAATACATGACCTCTATTTAAAACAATTAAATGAAAACAATTTATATACTTCATGTATCACTGCATTACATCTTTGAATAATGAATAAAATAAATAGAACATTTTGCTTTATTTACATGATGATAAAACATTGGTTTCATTTATCATCGCGCTCCTTCTTCTGTAGAGGCTTCTGAAGACGAACCCAATGTATCATCGGCATACGATCTGCTGGAGTCTTTGTAGAACAGTCTTAAGAGTATTCGGGTGTTCGCGCCGGGTCAGAGAATATTTGAATCTATTTTCGACAAAATAGTCGGCCTCATTCCTTTCGTCCAATATTCCTACCATGACCTTATTTGCCGGCATTTTTCTTTGATACACAATCATCAGTGTTCTCCTTACACCCTTTCCTCCAGACTTACATCCTCTACTTTCTTCGTCACCTTCTTTTCTCTCCACCTTTCTCCATAATATCATACACTTCTTTGTCTTTCTGTGTCTCTTCCGACACTTTTCGCCCTTCCTGCTAACTCCTATCATCTTCCTTGCAAACAATAGTTTCAGCATATGACAACTCTTTACGTTTGTTCTCTTATCATCATCACACTTCCCACTTTTACAATCAGTTTTACACTTTCCCTCCTTTCCTGACATTCCTTCTTTAATCATCCTGAAGTATGTTTTCTCATTCTCTCCGCACATATCTTCCTTTATTATCCAAACATTTTCCAAGCTGTCGATGTCTTCTCTTAAGAACTCATTTTCAAACCTTTCATTGTGCCACTTAGTATCATTAACCGACTGTACCACTTCTCTATGGCAGTCTCGGCGTCTCATCTCCTCTCCCTTTATCAGAGTATTCTGGCACAATGACTTTGCCACTCTTCTAAACAGTTCAGTGAACTTTGCTCTCCCCTTGTTCTCATCTTTTAATCCTAAACGCAATAAATTCTCACTGTCCCAGCAATACTGCTGAGAATGACTCCTTAACTTCTCCCTGCGTTTCGGCATACCATCACAAACTTCCTTTATACTACATTCTTTATCTTCCTCTCTTTGAGACATCGCATCTTTCATTTCATCTATAATTTCACCGCACCCTCCTATAACTTTCTGTGCAGTTATGTTTCTGCGAGGTGCGGCTTCAGGATAGCGCGTGGCAGCATCCACAAGCGTTAGGACATACTGATGTCCTTCTGAAGATGGTGGTGAGATTGGTCCGATCAGGTCGATAATTACTCTTTGAAACGGCTCCTCAATGATGGGCATGGGACACAGAGGTATTTTCTTTACTGAGCCTTTCGGGCACGTCCTCTGACATATGTCTCATGCTTACTTTTAAAAGTCTCCCGATCACTAATAAGTTCCTGTATATCTTCACCATGAGTTATCTCTCCTTCACCCACAGCTACTACATTCTTCTCTCCGGAACTTTGTGTGTGAGCGGCTACCTCACCTCTCATTGACTCACCATCTTCGTTAGTACGATCTGTTTCGTCAGACCAATATGTACTCTCTTCAATCGATGTCACCTGGACACCCGGTACTTCTGTACCTTCTTCAACATCTTTTAGTGGTTTCGTAGGGACTTCAAATACTTCTTTTCCTGTAATTTCTTCATTCTTGGATGAACTTTGGGACTCTGTCATCACACTCAATGATGGCTCAATGGTTGGTCCGACATCTTTCCTGATGATGTCCAGAGATTGTGACGTTGACGGTTTCTCTCTACAAAACTCTTCTTTCTCCGAACTCGCCATTCCAAAATTACGATTGGTTTCTATAGATTCTCCCTGAGAATCTTCCTCAGCGTTCTCGGCGATGGGGAATAGCAAACTTCTATGGTTGTGCTCGTCCTCTACATTACGAGGACCTCGACACGCAGTCGACTCCCATGCGAGGTTAGGCTGACAAGGGGGTAATGCACCTCTGACATTCCCAATAACCAAATCATAAGCGACTCCCGGCAGCACTGCTGCGGTCGTCCTACCCACATAGTAAGGGGTGTCCACATCAATTGTCGCGAGTGGAGCCTCTATCACCGTTCCGTTCAACAATCTCAACGTTACGTTGTCACCAACATAACACTTCTCGGATACGTACTCTTTTCGTACGATCATATGACTACAACCGGAATCACGGAGTGTCTGGGCGACATCGTTCGTCCCAGCAAGCTGCAGACATACGACACGGGGTTCCCTCCACCTACGCCCAAAGAATTCAAATGCGGCGTCGTTCGCTTCGTCCTGCTTTGTTTGCACGGTTGCATTTCTCCTCTACCACTATAGTTGAAATATGGAGGGGCTCTACAATCTCTGGCGAGATGCCCACTCCTCTGACACTTGTAGCACGTGATCACCGCCCTGGGCTCACTGCTACTGCGACGATGATTCTGTCTGTCGCCGCTTCCGCTACTGATCTTACTTTCATTGTTTGTTGCCCTTGATGCATGTTGGTCACTACTTTTATGATTACTATTCGTCGAGTAACCACTGCCTCTCGATCTAAAATTATTACTGTTATAATGACCTTTATCCGCGTGATTGTGACTTCGTGCGTGACTGTTTGTTACGAACTTTAAATGAT
The DNA here is from genome assembly GCA_015478945.1 of Trachelipus rathkii. Taxonomy (NCBI): domain Eukaryota; kingdom Metazoa; phylum Arthropoda; class Malacostraca; order Isopoda; family Trachelipodidae; genus Trachelipus; species Trachelipus rathkii. Next base: position 16,190 of record JABUQX010064820.1, read on the forward strand.
GTGCTTCCATGTATCCTTCTGAACTAACTATTATCTCCTCCGGTATTTTCTTCTTCGTTTCCCTTAGGTAAGTGGCGAGCTCTTTTGGGACAGTATTTAAATACTTGTCAACTGAGAAAAACTCAATGAGATCATCTGGTGTCATCGTTACGTTCGCTGCGGTAATCCACTTCTTCAGAGCTTCAATTATCTTTTGTAAGTACACCCTAGGGTTATCATCCTCTGTAGGACTCATGTTCTTGTACTTGGCGCCGTAACCGCTTTCAGTGAGTCCGTACCTCTCTAATAAAGCTCTTTTTAGACCTTCATAGTTCTTAAGCTCTTCAACAGTCATATTGTTGAACACACTGACCGCCTTACTTGTAAGGAAACACCCTAAAACAAACGCTCGCTTTTCCTTTGGGATGTCATTTGCCTCCGCTTGTTTTTCGAACATCAACAAATACTCCTCTATATCATTTCGTTTCTCATCGAAGAATGGAAGCTTCAATTTCGGGTATTTACTGGCATAGGAAGTGCTGTGGCTGCTTTGCGCGCTTTGTGAAGCTATTGTTGCGTCATGCTGGCGCTGTCTATCTTCAGCATCAAGCTTCATTTGCAACATTCTCTCCTCTGCTTCTCTTGCATCTTTTTCTGCCTCTAACTTAACTTTCTCTCTTTCTGCTTCAAGCTTAGCTTTTTCCCTTTCATCTTCAAGCTTAGCTTTCTCCCTTTCAGCTTCAAGCTTAGCTTTCTTCCTTTCAGCTTCAAGCGCTAACTTTTTCTCATCTAAAGTAGAAGGTATCTTTTGTTGTTCGATCTCTGCTTCCTTAGCTAACTTTTGTTGCTCGAGCGCGGCTTCTTGAGCCATTCTATCTCTTAGTGCAGCAGCGAGTTCCTTACCCGAAAAACCCATTGATTTGCACATCTCCACAAATTCAGCATTAGAAGTAGCCATAGTTATAATCGTTGTAATCAAAACAAATTATAAAATATATCGTTCGTCAACAAAGTCACTTCTCAACGCACGAATCGCAATCACGTTTTCTACCAAAATTCTGAAATTTGGCTCCTACTGATACACGCAGGAAAACAAATTTCTAACCACAAAATTACAAATGTATATATATATATATATATATATATATATATATATATATATATATATATATATATATATATATATATATATATATATATATATATATATATATATATATATACTATAAAAAAAATATATATATATATATATATATATATATATATATATATATATATATATATATATATATATATATATATACGGGTTTAAACAATCTGTAGTAAAATTTGCAAAAATCTTGCGGGAAAATAGTGTTTTCGCCCCAGAACTCAAAGCGAGTAAAAATCGGGAATTTCGAAAATCACTATTTCGCTTCGCTCAACTTTGTAAATTTTACTGCCTATCTAAACAATATTAATATATATATATATATATATATATATATATATATATATATATATATAATATATATATATATATATATATATATATATATATATATATGTATATATTATATTTTAAGACATGTATATACAAATATCTCAAACTATATCTTCCACTTCTTTATATATATATATATATATATATATATATATACTTTATCTACGAAATTTTTCTATATATATATTTATATATTCTATATATATATATATATTTATTTATAAACATAAAATATAAAGTATTAAAATTATTCCAGTGTTTAATTGTTTCCAAACAATGAGTATTGTTGCAATAGCAAAGTACTATTTCACCAATACGCATAAAATCATATACGTGCAACTTCAATAAAATAAATAGTACAATAGACTATATTGACAGTTAAAAACTCAATATCAACATATATCCCAACTGTCGATATTGGTGACTACACTTAAACAATAACTCTGGCACAGGTTTTAACAAAACAATTACAATGAATAACGCTGTGCTCAAATATTCAGCAAAATGGCAAAATGAATTCACAACAAGCAATTCAATGATAACGGAATAATGACTGGGGGGTTATAAAATAAAATCCCGGACAGGACTACTCCAATTTAAATGTAATGGATTGGTTGAAAAGATATTAAATTATATGTCATAAACTTACTCTTCAAGCAGATAAACAATTCCTTGGCCAGGCCCCCGTGACAATACAACCAATTTACACTTTTCAAGATTCTCAAACCTATATTGTAACAGTATCTAGACCTCCTGTTGAATGAGTTACCGGCCTGTGCAACACTACAGTGCAATTTTGTACTCAAAAACTCACCAACGTATCTCCCTGAAGATCCTTCAAGTGAAACAACGGTTTGACCGAGTTCGTTGCTTTATATGAAAACCGTCCAGTCAATGCACTCGTTATCAATGAATTTACCTGTTTTATGATCAATGTTTTGATCATGAAATCAATGTCTTTAAGACCTAAAATAATAACTATCTGAATATTTGAATAAATAAGAAAATAAATTGTCTTTGGAAACACTCAAGAAAACTACTGGAATAAATTTAAGAAAATACTTTAATAAAAAAAAATGAATATGTACTGCTCTTACAAAACTAAGTTTTACACATCCATGAACATGCAGTTAGATGTCCGAAGGTATCCACATACATGCGCACCGAATATATAGAACTTCAGTACCAAATATCAATTATATTTTATGCTTGAAATATATACTTTGCAATACAGATCAACGACCATATATATATATATATATATATATATATATATATATATATATATATATATATATATATATATATATATATACATGCGATATGTACATTTACATGTGCATCAATGTGTATATGCAAACTACTGTTAAACGATAGTAAAGTACTCTAACATTAAATTTATACAGATCCTCGCCCATAAATATGTATATAAAATATATAAATATTTATGTTCAAAAATGTGTATAAATAAATAAAATATATTAATAAAAATATATAGACAGATTGATTTGATAGGTAATCTTTAATCTTAACTTGAAAATTTATCAGATTTGAAATCTACAGCAAACGTCGATTTGTCAATGTGACCAAGTAATTAAATGAACAGCTGACTTTTATCATAACAGTTTCTCTAATGCAATGAGTTGCCAATTAGTGAATAAATAAATCCTTTGTTACAGACAAAAATTGTGAATACAAACATTAACCATATGTTAAAAAAATAAATATTAAAACTTTCAAATTGTTTTATATTTACCACCACAAAATATTAGTTGCGAAACTTCATAAAATAAATTGCAATAAATACAAGCTTACCTGCCAGTAATATCTAGCAACTATTCCAATGCAACACACTTTATAAATGCATATTCTGCAGACGACGCTTTGACATAACAATGCAATATAAAATACACTCTACTTACAATTGCTTTAAGATCACAAACTTAATCACCTTAATATTTACAATAAACAAAACGGCAATATTTCACACATCGAAATTATATTACCACATTTAATTTAAAACACATATTATATTTACTTTTGTAATATAAAATATAATAAAATACTCCTTGATTACAAAATACACAAACTAACAAATAATAAAAATCGATCGAGGCATTTGTAGCTACCAACTGTATACACCTTAGCTAACAACAATGAAAAGCGGAAAGATCAAAATTATTCTTACTTTTACTATTTATACGGATTCAAGTAATTTAGATTACGCCTCTTGACGAATCACAAACCTTAAAAACAGTAAGTCAAATGATGTATATATTTATCAATTAATTTAGTAACACAAATATATACAAGACATCTAAAGGAAGGGCGTGGTTGGCATCCCTTGAA
>JABUQX010064821.1:0-12500 GCA_015478945.1 Trachelipus rathkii
GTTCGAGAGAGAGGATAGTGTGCGAGATTGGTGAAGTGAGAGTATGGTAAGATAGTTGAAAGAATACATGGATATTGTTATGGGCCGTCTGGTACTTTGGCCTGTTACAAAAAACATCCATTAGTTTGCAATTGCCTATACATCGGCGAATGTTTGTTGCCATTATGGAGGGTCCATTGGAACGTAAAGCGATACGCGACGTTGAATCGTAATGCAGATTCATCCTTAGTCAAATTGTAGACCAAGCAAAGCTTTACGCTCAGGGCTCGCCATTGTCAGTATGTGGCGCACCACGGCACTTTTTGTTAGTGAAGAGAGAACTAGCATCTTTTGAATGCCACCGCATGCTTGTAGGTGATGTCGATTCTCTAAGTCAAGGAACTTCGTTGGTCTGCTGCAGCAAGGCAGTTTATTTTCGGTATTCTAACTGATGCAACTTAACTCTTCACTTTGAGGGTGTATTTAGGTTGATGATATGAGATGATGTGTATAATATGCTGTTATAATAATAGCATTCGAAACTGGACATTCTTTACGGACACCCGGTATTGAGTATTAGTTAATAAGGTATTTACGCTTTGAAGTATTTCTTCGGCAAAGGGCAAAAAGCGATCTGCTATAGGTCAAAGCCTAATTAATTGTCTGATAAGCTTAATATGATCATAATATTGTTTTATTCATATTAGTGACAAACAATTTCAAATTACGTGTAACTGATTACTATGTCGACATATTGGAATTTGATTTGAGTTAACGATAAACGTTAACTTCGCTACATTCTTTACACGATAAACGGTCTTTAATGATAACGTCGTTATATTTTTTTTGTAACGATTAAAAATATAACGACGTTAACTTTCTCGATTAAGCGGTGCCCACCTTTGTATAGTATATATATATATATATATAGTATATATATATATATATAATATATATATTATATATATATATATATATAATATATATATTTGCATATTTGTAGATACTGAACTGTGACTACCGGAGGTAACATTAAAGTTAACCAACCAAACCCACCTTAACTTTAGCCTAACGCTAAATTAATTTCCATATTATACCAGTTTGTGATAAGTAAACTTCCAAGGTTATGGAACTACGCTAGACTTGTGAGGTTATTGAAATACAACCTCACTAGTTACAGTACAGATCGCAAAATATGCCTATATATATTATATAATATATATATAAGTATATAGATATATTATTATATATATAGTATATATATATATATAATATATATATATATATATAGTATATAAAAAAAAAAAACAAATATATATATATAATATATATATATATATATATATATATAATATATTATATATATATATATATATATATATATTATTTAATTATTTTTTCCCGGAACATTATTGAATTTTGTTTGAAATCCTATCGTACGCCAAAGAAAATATTTGAATTTTTTTTTTTTTTTTTAAATTAACTACGTAGGGTAAACTTTGGTTTCGTATATTCAATTTCGTTGATAATCGTTGATAATCTTTTTATTATCGATATATAAATAATCGGGAAAAAATCAGAAACATACATCGATAGCGTTATCCTAAAAAAAGCCAAAATTAGGCGACTTTTTTTTCCGCAGCTTTTGGTTTTTTTGTTTTTTATTTGAACATATACATTTATATGTAGCTTCCATCGCTAAAGAAAGAAACTTTAAGAATTTTTTGACACCATTTTTGTAAATTAAAAGTTTATAGTTTTAATACAATAGTTGGGTAATATTTTCTCACATTATCAACATAATTACCCACTTTTTACTATTAAAATTTATTTCCACTTATCTGCCCACCCAAGAAGTTTTATCAAGATCATTTGAATCTTTAACATCCTTCACGTATTCCTAAACTGTGGTGGCCACTTGAGGTATCATCCTGCAACTTAGAAACCTTGCATTTAAGTCCAAGTCTAAATCATTTATATATATATATATATATATGAGGAACAATAGTGGCCTCCCAGTACTGGACCCTGTGGGACACCACTCTTTCACTACTTTCCCATGATGATTTAATTGCCATTTAGTTGTAACACTGTTTCTATTCCAACCACTCTTTAATACAACCATGTACCACTCCACCTATACCACTATTGGCAATAACTTCAATCAGGCCGCTTATGTGGGAACCTTAACAAAAAGCTTTGCTAAAGTCTAAATATACATATCAAAACTGGATCTCCTTTGGTCAATGCAGTCAGTAAATGTATAGTCCATAAATTCTAAAAGGTTTGTCGAATGACCTACCTTTCTGAAACTGTGCTGCGGAGTCATACAATACCTTGTTATCTTTCTAAATATTTCTCTATATAACTTAGTAACTTTCCAGAACCTTTACAACAGAGATGTTAAGCTAACTGGCCTATTAATTTCCCTAATCTTCCTTTCTACCTTTCTTATAAATAGGTATAACATAGGCCTATGCTGTTTTCCAGTCATCTGGTACCTCACTAAATATTAAAGATCGCTTAAAAATCAAATACAGTGCCTTTGCAATGCTGGTACTACCCTCTTTCAGAATTCTACCATATATACCATCAGGGCCTGCCGGTTTACTTGGATCAAATATGTCCTAAAAACGTTTAATAATCTTTACGTCAAATTCAAATTCTGTAAGTCTATTTGTTACATGCATACAAGAACTATTAGTCTCCAAACTATTATCTAATCTTTTCTCAGTAAACACTGAAGCAAAATAAGCATTGAAAATGTTGACTAACTCCTTATTTGAACTCACTAAATTTTCATCAATTTTAATTGGACCAGCGTAGAGGACAGAAGGGTGGTGGTGTGGTGCTTTATATTAAAAGCAATATTCAATCTGTATTAATTACTTGACTTTAAAATTAATCATGATATTGAATAGGTGTGGGTAGATATCCTTATATACAATAAATTAGTGGTGTACCGGAACAGAAATTTTCAGTTCCGGACGGAGCCGGAATCACAAAAAAATTTTTTGTCCAGAACCGGAATTTCTTATGAACTTACCTTTAACAATAAGGAAAGGTAAAAAAAAATATTTTATATAACTCAACATAAAATCTTATATTTAGTACAACGCCACTTCATGAATATATGGAAAATCATCATTGAAGAGAATATCTGGAAGTCATATATTATATATATATATATATATATATATATATGAATGTTAAAATATATATATATATATATATATTATATATATATATATAATATATATATATATAATATATATATATATTATATATATATAGTTCAGGTGGGTGGTAATAAAAGTTTCTGAGGTTGGATTGGGGTAAAATATGGAAAAAACCCCTTGCCGCCTTTCCTGAAAATAATTTTTTTTGAAATTTTAATGATCTATTCTGGTAGCCCTCTTTATTATCTATAAAAATGCCCCAAAGAAATGGGCTGCATCTAAATTGTGACAGTAATCAGTGATAACAAATGTCGACACCCAGTTAAAAAATGGCGGCAAAACTTTTTTACAGTTTTTACAGCTTTTGTTACCTTTAATGTAATTACATTTTTAAAAAATTTTTTTTTTTGGTAGTTACTACATATTGATAGAGGAAATTTGTTAAACTATATAATTTTTTTTTAAATATTGGGTGTTCACATAAAAAAAAATAAATTTTTTTACCAAACATTCAAATTTTCCAAAATGGGTAAAAAAAAGTTTTTTTGTTAACCTGGATGTGGTTAAAACGGCAGACATGAAAAGTAGCCTGGAAAGAGCTGAGTGATTGACTATATAGCATAAAAGGCTCAGGAAAGTTCATGAAAGTTTGGAAAGTAGCGTGGCATATTTTACCCGATCATATATTTGATGACGAGGCTAGAACAGAAGGGGTAGGTCTTAAAAGTACATAGAAGAGCTATATGCAAAGGGGGGCAGGGGTGAAAAATGCTCAGGAAAGTACATGAGCACTCAGGAAAAACACTAGAAGCATTGAAAGTAGTTTTGGAAAGTAGCTGGAAATATGGAAAGTAGCTTTGGAAAGTAGCTGAGTGATGACGTCATAGCATAGAATGCTCATGAAAGTACATAAAAGTTGGAAAGTAGCTGAATGATGATAAGGTGGCTAGAACAAAGGGGTAGGGAGAAAAACACATGTTTGAAAGTACATAGAAGAGCTAGAACAAAGGGGGGTAGGGTGTGAAAAATGCTCAGGAAAGTACATGAGCACTCAGGAAAACAGCAAGAAGCATTGAAAGTAGTTTGGAAAGTAGCCAGAAATCATGGAAAGTAGTTTTGGAAAGTAGCTTTAAATATGGAAAGTAGCTGAGGATGTTGCCATTGGAGGTTGTTGAGTGTGACTCGATTGCAACATTTAAGAAGGATTAGATAGGTATATGGATGGTTTAGGTAGCGTCGGGCGGGGTGACTTGGACCACTTTAGGTATGACTGGTCTCCCAACTCTTCCTCTCTCTCATAGGATATGTACAGCGTAATTTGTATATACGTCAGCGTGAATCATGTGTGTGTGTGTAACATCTTTATTACACTTTAGGTATAGGGTCCCTCTAGAAGAGTATCTATTTTAGAGAAATAAAAGCAATCTAGAGAAAAGAGATGAATATAAATAGTTGAATATAATTTGTTTCACATTCCAATATAATTATTATATATATATTTATTAAGTTATGATATATATGGGATATGAGATTATGGTGCTAGAACATATGAGGAATTTCCTTGTTGATTTGGAGAGAGGACACTGTGAGAGTGAGGCATAAGTGGAGACTCACTTTCTGTACCAGCTCTTTCTTGTTGACTCTGTATCATATTTAACTGTAATAATGTTGACTCAATATTAAATGTGTGGTTAATATTTATATTTTTATTCTCATTTGATAAAAATAAATTTGTAATTTTCAGTTTTATCATACTTTAACACACTATGTACGTATAATAAGGAGAAACGTAATATGCGTGAAAAGAGAGTCGAGTACAATATAATAGAGTAGAGAATAGAAAGGATTAACGTAGCATATATTTAATTATATTGGAGTTGATATTATTAACTCCACCTCACATTACATATATTCGCAAACAAATTTTGACCATCACACACTTTATCAGTATATGCTGAAAAAAACGATAGTTTATTATTTTCCTAATCCTCTATAAATAATTAACAATTCTTTTTCTTCTTAACAAAAACATCATATTCCACTTACAATAATAAATATGTAAACATATATAATATTAGCGAGTTATTAATATAAAATATTATTACTATCACTAATATACATGCTCAATTTCAAAATTATCTGTTATATCACATAAAATAAATACTCTTTAAGACCAACAATCGAGATGGTAAAGAAAATGCCTGTACGTGCTCACAGCCTGCCGTCAAATTCCAAATATATATCTCTTTAGCGTGAGCACGGGTGTGAATGTTCAGAGAGAGATACGTCATATAGTTTGTAAGACTTACCCGTTTGATTTTTTGTCAAGAGAATTATAAACAATCGCCACTTTGGGGTCAAGACTATTATGTAAATATCATTTGCCATAATGTTTAAAAATTAGCCACATACTCTCTCAGCGAGATATTCGATAATATCCAGAATGAGCAAAAATATAATACATAAAAATCGATCCACAATTTTTCAATTTTAAACGAAGTTAAAAAAACTCCACATTTCAAAAGTGAAATTTCATTTGAAGGACATTTTGTACCCTAAGTTCTAACATTTTTTAAAAATAAAACTTTCTAAAATTAAATATGATCTAGAATAAAACTTGTAGTACTACCGCGTGGACTATTAAATGAGCGAAATTTTTTTTTTTTTTTTTAATATTATTTTTATTTTATTTAGAGTGGACCGAATCAACCCCTCTAAAGAGGGCGGGCCTGGTCACCAATCCGCCCGACGCTATACGTAGTGTTTTTAAGCCAATATTTGCGGTTTTTTGTTACCAGTAGTTGGTTAAAGCTAATCTTCAGTTACTATAATAAGTTATTAAGCTTGTAGTGTGGTTAGTAGTGAATTAGCTATAGTGTTTTTTTTTCTCTCATTATTTACATCAGAGAATTTATGGAATAAAGCTATTAGAAATGTTACACAAATAACAAAAGCACTAGAAGAGGTCCTGGATAATCATACGTGTAATTGATTACATGAAGGTGATTGGTTCGACAATCATGGTGGAGATAAATAAATAATCTGGAGTTTGTAGTGTGATTATAAATGATATAATTAGTATGTGCATATTAGTTTTCTGTTGAGCAAAATTGAACTTAGGGAACATGGAGATATCTGCTAGAGATACTCTCCAAAAATCTCTGTGGTGAATATCATTAACTATACACACTAAAGCAATAGGTTCTTTCTACGTTGGCAGGTTTTTTATATTTGTTGTTTATCTTCTATATGCCTCTACAGAGGTCTCTGTATAGGAGACGAAAGATCGTCTGAGTGACACTGTGTATAATATTTTTTATTATTTATTTGTTCTTAAAATTCAGTTTTTGTGAAAGATCTGTTTTTTAATCAATATGTGCTTTTTCACTTTCTGTAAACTAGAATAAATGAAGAATTTTAAATCCAATTGGCTCTAAGTTACTGTTGTATTGGATATTATGAAAATTTAGTTTAACATTACACGAAGAGATTTTAAGTGATATAGATAATTAATTCTATATCTTAAAGGGATATATGCTAAATAAAATAATGTATCTTAATATGATTCAGAATAGGATAATTATCTACCTTTAACCTACCCCTTATAATTAAATAATGAGATTGATTATCAATTTATTTATTTGTTTTATTTAATTATATATATTTATTTTTTATAAACTAATTCTTATTTACTATGTATTTGACTTATGCATGTAATAACTTTATTAATATAATATACTAAGACCAGTAAATAAGATTAATATCATGAGGCGAGATTTGATATGAGAGTACGAGCAGACACATGCACGGACATATTTAATAAGAGACGATGAGAAAGAGAGAGAGAGTGGAGGAAAATTGAGATTTGTATATTGTGCACAGATGTATGCAGCACTTTAGAGTGAGTGATGTATGAGAGAGAGAGAGAGAGAGAGTAGTGTAACGAGAGTGCAAATGATGTGAATGAGTGTAGTTGAGAGTTGAGAATGGAGCTCGTCTAGATGTGAAGTTAGTGTTTAGTGATGTGTGAGTGAAAATAATAGAGGTGAGGATGAGCATGTAGAGTGTAGTGAAATGAGAGTATAGAGGAAGTGATGAATGAGGAGTATAGAACATGATATGAGTAGAGAGAGAAGTATGAAATGAGGAAGAAGTGAGGTAGAGAAGAGAGAGAGAAGTGAGTAGAGAGAAATGAGCTGTAGTGTGTCAGTAGAGTGTGAAACTAGAGTTAGAGTGAGTTGAAGTAGAGACGTTGTGTGTAACGTTAGTGATATAGATAGAAGTATGTAGAGAGAGTGAGTGTAGTTGTAATGTGTAATTGTAGTTGAGTGAAGTGTGTATGTAGTGAGTGAGATGATATTGATTGTATGTTGAGTTGAGTTGATGTGAATGTGAATGTGAGTATCTGATGCACGTTGAGTATAGAGAGAGAGGAGAAGAATAGTAGGAAGAGAGTATGTGAAAATAGAGAGAGAGAGTACTGACAAGAGAGAAGCAGCAGAGAGAAGAGCACATAGTAGTAGACACAGCGCAGAAGAGAGAAGCAGAAGAGAAGAGATGCATGAGATGCAATGACGCACAGAAGCAGAAGTATACGAGTGGAATATAGCGGATATGAATGGAGTAGATGGGAGTAGGAAAAACATAAGAGTAAAGAATGAGGGTGAAAGAATGCATATTATGAAGGAGAAAAATATATAATAATAGAGTAGAGATGAGAGGAGAATACGAAGAGATAATAAGAGAGCGGAGAGAAGAGTAAGAAGTGATAGATAGAGAGAGAAGAGAGAGAGAGTAGAGAGAGAAGAGAGAGTCATGGGGGCTTTCGGAGTGGGTGACAGATGAGAGAGAAGAGTATAAATAGAGAGAGTAAGTGAGAGAGAGAGTTAGATGAGTTGAGATGTGGAATAATTTGAATGATGAGTGAGTGAGTGAGTGATTGAGTGAGTAGAGTTGATAGAGTGGTGAGTAGAGTGAGTGAGTGAAGTTGAGTGAGTGATGTGAAGTAGGAGTGAGTGTAAGTGAGATGATGAGTGAGTGAGTGAGAAGTGTGGGTGAGTGAGTGAGTATGTATGCAAGTGAGTGAAGTTCGCGAGTTGGAGATGTGAATTAGTGAGTGAGTGAGTGAGTGATAGTGAGTGAGTGATAGTGAGTGGTTGATGATGAGGAGTGAGTGTAGTGAGTGAGTGAGTGTAAGTGATGATGAGTGAGTGAAAGTGATGATGGATGAGTGAGTGATGTGATGATGAGTGAGTATGAGTGAGTAGAGTTTGAGTGGTGAGTGAGTGAGTGAGTGAGAGTTAAGTGCAGTGAGTGTAAGTGAGTGGTAGTGAGTGATGAGTGTGAGATGAGTGAGTGAGAGTGAGTTGAAGTGAGTGGTGTGAGTGAGTGAGTGATGTATGAGTGAGTTGAGAGTGAAGTGTGAATGTAATGAGTTAGTGAAGTGTGAAGTGAGTGAGTGAGTTGAGAGTGAGAGAGAGAGAGAGAGAGAGAGAGAGAGAGTGTGGGCTGAAAATCCTGCTAAAATTTCATGAATTTTACATAGGTGAGAAAATATTTTTATTTTTAATCGTTATCAGAGCCCAAAAATTAAAAAGATTAGCTAAGGTCTTTTCATTATTCAGTTGCTGGAGTTATCTGTAGATAGGAAAAATTTTGAGAAAACTTCTAAATAGGCACATCTGGTATTTGTCCGTCAATTGTATGGTTTATCTGAGGTACTATATAGTAATATTTATAGTGAGTGTGTGTGTGTACTAGAAGAGGTGTAAGAAGTAGAGAGAGAGAGTAAGTAATAAGTAGAGAGTTAGAGAGATGAGATAATAGAGAGAGATAGATGAGATAGAGAGATGAGAGAGAGTGTGAAGATAACTTTTTACTCATATAACCCGACAGACGTGAGTATTTTTCAGCGTCGAGGCAAGTAGAGTTCTTCCTCGTCTGCGTATTGATTCCTCATTATTCTGGAGGAAAAATTGCTCTGCGAATTATTTCTCTTGAAATTTATAAATGTATTGCCTTTCCTTCGCTTTAGAGCACGCATTTCACCAACACACACACATCACAAACCACTACTCACCCACACACACACACACACAATACACACACACACATACACATACACACATATACACACACATACACCACACTCTAACACACATACACTAAACAACAACAACAGCAACACCACTCAACACACAACACACACATAGATATATATACACACACACACATATATATACCACATACACACACACACAGAGACATCGCGAGATAGCGGAGGCGAGTCACAACGAGACACAAATTTCATTAGGTATAATGTGTGTAGTGTGTGTTACTACCAGTATATCTCTCACTCGATGGAGTGCAGCTTTCTTTTTAGAAAATTTTTTCTATCACAACCATTTCGTTTTCTTTGGCACAAAGGAAACCGGCTCGCCGTAGTTGTCTCAGCTCCAATTAAACCACCTTTCACAAACCTATCTATAGATATAAAGTTAGAATTGCCTTAGAAACAGAGAGTGTTATCAACTGTTTGTGTAATATTATATACATCTTAGTGTGATGTTCAGTTACTTCCTGTCAGTTTGGATGGGTTGTGTATTGTGCTTGGACCTATATATCTCATATTTAGATGGGTTCTTGTATCTGACATAAGAAGATGTTATCATCTACATTGGTATACTATAAGTATCTATCATTTTCAAAAGACTATTTTTAACACTAAATCTCGTGAATTTTTCTAATCTTAATATAATATTTTTGATTGATTGCTCTTAAGACGAGAAGTATTATTAATTTCAATTAATTATAATAATTATCACTCTTATTATTATAAGTAATAATTAATTAATTAGTTTACATATAATTATATTAGTAATTATAATAATATGATAAAATACTACAGTAATATAAATTAATAAGGTGGTCTCTTATATTCATTATTATCGTCACTTCACTTTCGCACTTGACTCTCAATATATATATGTCTATGTACATATCATTTTAGTGCAATTACCTCATTTCGATTATTTTATTTACTTAAATATATTGAGGTTATTATTTCATTATTTATTAAAAAATATTCACTATTAATATCACAATAATTTATTATCTATATTTTTTACAAATTTAATTATCAATATATCATAATATAATAATATTATCAGATTAATCTAATTATATTATTAATTATCTAGTATAAATATTATATAATTAATAAAAACTATTATATTGGTTAAGATTATTACTCTGATATTATTATTAGTCCTCATCTACTTAATTCTCATATTATCAATTTTTTATACTAGGAGTGTGAGCGGGATTGAAACGTAACTTCATATTATATTAAGTGCCCGTTTTTTTGTGTACTATCTTAGGATGAGATAGTAAGTGGACTTTGGCTCATCCAATAATATTTTCTTTTTTGAACAGTTTCATTAGAGAAACTCAAGAGCTATATTCATATCTTTTATGTATTCTCAAACTGAAAAATATAACTTAATATTATGCAATTAAAGTTATTTGCGCACATTGCAGTACTTTCATTATATCCATATTTACTAAACATGAATCAGTTCTTGAGAGAGCCGCAGACTCCACATTCTCGTTCAAAAAGTGAAGTTCTATTGAAGGATCGAGAGTGTGTGACGCTTAGATTTCTAAGCATTGCTTTTCAAAGAATCTATAAAAAACTTTCTAGAATTTAATATGACTGACTATATAATAAAAACTCGTGTAGTTATAGCCCACTACCCAGCCATCTTAACTCTCAAACAGGTCGGCACTCGGCGCGCATCAGCAGCTCGACAGACTCGCAGACGAGCAGATATTGCACCGAGCTGGGACACAAATATTTCTTTTTCCTTTCAAATAACCTTCTGTAATAATATTGATGTTTTTATTTTAATTTAAAACGTGAGACACCAAACCACACTTAATAACTGAGAACGAAGACACACATAGGTGGTGCACCATTGGCACACCGACGTCAACCTATATTATAGAGCCTATATTGTATTATTAAGAGAGTCCATCTTTCATTTTTTTTATTTTATTTTTTATTATTTTATTTTATTATTGTTTACTTGAAATTGAGTATATATTTGTGATGGATACCATGATTGCTTATAATAAACTTAATTAAAAATAAAGTATACATACACGACATACACGCACTTCACAAGCCTTTATACACTACAGATATATATACCCAAGTAATCATTTATATTATAAAAAACTACTCCCATCAACACAACATATATTCAGTGTCATCTTCTTCACACATATATCTTCTCTAATTACACTCACCATATATATATATATATACATACTTGAAGATGGAGTTGAGGTATAGAACATCTCACAATTCCTATCACAGTAAAATACTATTAATAATCCCAAAACACCCATTAGGTCACTCAAATATTCTCTACAACTCACTTCTCCTTGAACAGATACTAAAAATCACCTACACCTCCTACCAAGCTAAATTTACTATATAGAATTGAACATATACTCAAATTATTTATTCTCACCTCTACCCCTCACACCTCTCAAATAGGTCATTAGGCTTACACATTAATCTTAATACACATATACTATGCTAACAACTTAACACCTAACAAAATATCAGCCCAATATACTAATTATCACTAATACTCCCCCTCCCAGTGTCCGATAATACATTTTTCTTCTCTCTAATTGAATGAGAAATTCACTAGTCACAGACTAAAAGAGCGCAAATCTCGTGAGTGACAAAATAGGCCTTTCCAAGATGTCCAGATCTAGAGCAAACACTCTAAAAGTCACAAAGCATTAATGATAAAACCTCATATATATTGAATGTGATATATTCATGTGCAACATATAGCGTAGGACCAATGGTTACCCCCTTCCCCCATCGCTGCATCTCGCTACATGCACAAGCACTGAGAGTACAAACAGTGTGTCCAGGCACCACAAGATGCGATGCCATCGCTCTTCTCGTGTCTGGTTTCTCACAATCCAATCTGAGCTGGCACCCTCTCTATACCTCTTCCCCTTCTCCAGGGTGATCCTTCTTGCTGATACCCGCCCAGTCCAAAGTGGTAGAGCGACCATATTTAATTTGTGTCTGCGTTCCTCGGTATGTAATGATGCAAGTGGTGGTTGTCCTCAACATACGAATTGTACGATGCGGAGCCTAGGCAGAAGTAAGGTGTGTGAAGTAATGTTGCTCGTTATAAGAGGTATAAGATTAACTTACCGAATGCACAGAATATGGTAATTATGGTGTAAATGGATTTTTATAACATATATTGAGGATATATATATTCAGTGACTTTGCTATATTCGATAATA
>JABUQX010064822.1:5000-10000 GCA_015478945.1 Trachelipus rathkii
ATATTTAGACGAAGCCAAATTGGCTGATTTTTAGTTTATCAGTAGTTTATCAATGTCATCTATGAACTGGCATAGTAGTGTGCCTCTACTTGAGAAGATACCAAGTACGGAGCGCTGAGTGTTCTTATCAGCCTGTAGCTGATAAGAAACGTGTTTTCGAGATAAACGCTAAGTGCTTTTACTGATAACGGATCGGTTCGTTTCTTATTTCGGTGTATTTATTTATTTTTTATTTAAATAAAATAAATTAAATAATTTAATAAATAAATTAAATAAATTAAATAAAAATAAAAAATAAAAACATAAATTAAATTATATATATTATACCCGTATAAAGTCCCGCACTACCGCACCGCTCCGCACAGCACCGCACCGCTTCTGTCTCTACCTTGTTACGACTCGACAGCAAAGGCCGACTCGGTTCCGCCCATTCCGGGTCGACTTCAACTCGACTCCTGTATCATATTATATATATTATTATTATTATATATATTATATATATATATAATATATATATATATTATAATATATTATATTATTATATTATATATAAAATATAACTCCGACTATATATATATATATTTATTATTATATAGGTGAATGATTTATCGGCTCCGCTCCGGCTCGCGGCCTCCGTCTCAGCCTATGGCTTCCAATATATATTACAGAGGGTTAGAGTATATCTATATGGTTAAAATTTGAGGAGGGGTTAGATGATAAGGTAACCTCGTCAGACGAGGTCCCCCCGAAGGGGGACCCACCCCCATTAAAAATCGAAGTCTTCATATAAGGCTGAAATTTGGTGAGAGGATTTCAGAGTTGAATTTCTAGAAATAATTGGTATGGATTCTGAGGAGTTGGCTCGGCACCGGTACTAAAGCAGCTGCGGTGCTGAGTTAATAAACATTCGTATAACAACAATGTTGGTGTGCTTATATAGGTTATCGAGACCGTAGCTTTCGAATATGATGGTTAAGACGTGTAGGGTGCTAGGGCCCCATTGAGGGGTCCTGACTGAAAAAAGCACAGAGTGCAAAAACAGAGATCGAAGGAGGAATGAAGAAGGAGGAAGATAAAGAAGAACAAGAGTGGGAGAAAGGAGTCTGACTCAAAGGAGTAGGAGTTGACAGCTGCACCGAAGGGGGGGGGGGGGGGGGGGGGGGGGGGGGGGGGGGGGGTGGGGGGGTTGCTGCTCCGGTTGTAGTGCAGAGTTATTAAGTATTTTAGTAACGATTACAATATTGGTGTCTTAATATATGTTATTGGGTCTGTAGATTCGAAAATAATGGTTTCAGAACCATCTAGAAAAATAAAAATAAAAAATAAATAAATAAATAAATAAATAAATAATAAATATAAATAAATAAATTATTTTTTTTTAATGTTTATAACTTACAAATTTATGTTTTTACATACCTATAAGCGGTAAATCAAGTAAATCGTAATCATGCACCACCAGCACCTCCTGTCCAGTTTGTGAATTCTAACTGATCTAATGATTATTGATCTAATTGATTGAAGTCAATTTTTACCAAAATTGTCATGTTTACATACCTAAAAGCAGTAAAACAATATGAATCGTAATTCAAATACCATCCACCACCCTCCTGTCCAGTTGTGATCTATTGATCTATTGATCTAATTGATCTAATTGATTCAAGTCAAATGATTTACTAAAAATGGTCATGTTTACATACCTAAGCAGTAAAAATCAGTAAATTCAGACCATACATCCAGCCACCCCTCCCAGTCCATCCTTGATCTATGGATCTATTGCCATTGATTCAAGTCACATTTCGAGTATATATTTTTGATAAACATAACATAAAACAAATTCTTTATACACTGATCAGCGATATATATGCTATGAACAATTTCACATTAATAAAACTTACTTAGCTCATCTGAACTGCGAATATAATCAGCAACGAAAAGCCTGACACGCCTAACATGAATAAATGTTACCGTTAACAAATTCACACTTAACAAACGTAAAGTAACTAACATAGCATACAAAGACGTAACCTATTCACACTTTTTCTAACATATAATGATATTTTAATATTAACATAGTATAATTTAACAAAAATTTATCAAACCGTGTGTAATTTCATACAGATAATGGTATATGCTAACGTAACAAGTTTTCACCAACAATAAAGCAAACATAGTATCAACTGAACTATCAATTATAATGTAGCAACGACAAACCTAACTACTTATGTTCCGAAAAAGCAGTCAACTAACAAAGTTCCATACTTAACACGGAAAGTTAACTATCATGGTATTCAAAGTACCTAAATTCCAAACTTTGTCACATTAGTGGCGTAAGTTCTGTTAAGTTTGTCCGTTGTACTTATTTTCTTAGTTCATATGATTCTATGTTAAGCTTTATTAATGTGAAACATTGTTATGTTAGCATATATTCGCGTTTAGTATATAAAGAACTCATTTTGTGCTATGTTTTATCCGAAATGATACTCGAAATGCGACGTAAATCAATAGTGTTAATGTAAATTAACAATAATATGTTAGAGATATGCCTGGATAAAAGTGTGAATAGGTTACGTTTTTGTACGCTGTGCTAGGTATTTAGTGTTGTTAAGTATGGAAGATTTGTTAATGTTTCGTAGTTTATTCGTGCGTAAGGTGTTTTAGGTTTTGTCATTGTAATTATATTCTTTGTTCTGGTAATGCTATGTTACTTTATTAATGTGAAAAAATGTTAGTTAGCATATATTTCGTTGTTTATATACTAAAAGAGCGTTTTTTTTGTACTATGTTTATTCGACATGGTACTTCGATATGTGACTGAATTCATTAGTCGAAAGATCAAAGCATTGGATGGGATGGTTAAGGGAGGGTGGGAGGGGACACGGGTGGTTTGATTTACTGATTTACTGATTAACCCTGCTTTAAATTCGGTAAACTACTACACTTTACTATGATATTTATTCAAAGCTTATTTTTATATGTTTGGATAAAGACTTTTTAATTTTATGTTATGTTAGATACAATTTGTTATGATATGCATTATTTGCTGGGATTATGATATTTAAGTAAGGCTAATGAAATTTTTTTTGGTAATTTACTATGATAAATGTAAAAAATTTGTTACGTAGCTATAGTCGTTGGTCTGTATGATAATCGGCAACGGTTTGATTCATTTTTTTGCTAATGTTTACTGTTCTTGTAAAGATTAACGTAATATGTTAGAGATTATGCTTGAAAAAGTATGAATGATTACGTGTTGCCTGCATGTTGGTTATTTACTGTGTTAAGTGTGGACTTTGGTTAATGTTCACAGTCTTATTCAGTGGTGTAAGTTTGTTGTTAGGTTTGTCTTTGTACATTATTTTCTTAGTTCAATGTTACGCTATGTTAGTTTTATGACGTGGGAACTTTATGTACGTTAGTAGTATATTCGTTGATCACATTATAATATAACCAATGTGGTGATAAATTTTAGTTAAATATTACAATGTTGTATAATTAACATTGTTATGTTAGAGATATGCTTGACAAAGTGTGAATAGGTTTCGTTTTTGCAAACCATGTTAGTTTACTTTCTGTTGTTAAAGTAATGGAATTTGTTAATGTTTGAACTGCTTATTCGGAACATAAGGTATGTTAGGTTTTGTTGTTTTACATCGTAGTTTCATTGATACTATGTTTGCTTTATGTTGGGAAAACTTTGTTACGTTACAAATACTCATTGATCTGTATTGATATTTAGACGAGGTTATGATGAAATTTTTTGTTAAATGTTACTATGTTAATATAAATTCAGTGATATGTTAGAAAAGTGTGAATCAGGTTAGTCTTTGTATCTATGTTAAGTTACTCTTATTTACGTTGTTATGTGGACTCTTTGGTTAACGTTAACAGTTTATTCATGTTTAAGAGGCGTGTCAGGTTTGTCGTTGTGTATTATATTCGTAGTTCAGAGCATGATGCTAGTAAGTTTTATTAATGTGAAAACTTTGTTACATTATGCATATATAGTCGCTATCAGTGTATAACAGAATTGTTTTATGTATGTTTTATCAAAATGATACTCGAAATGTACTTGAATCAATAGATCAATAGTATCCTAGATCAGGATGGACTGAAGGGGTGGCTGGATGGGTGGTTTGGATTTACGATTTACTGTTTAGGGTATGTAAAAATGCAATTTTAGTAAAAAATTTGACTTGTAAATCAATAGATTTCAATAGTCAATAGTATTCACAACTGGACCAGGAGGTGGTTGGATGGTGATTTGAATTACTGATTTACTAATTTACTGCTTTAGGGTATGTAAAACATGACAATTTTGGTAAAAAATTTGACTTGAATCACTAGATCAATAGATCAATAGATTAATAGATCAGTAGATCACAACTGGACAGGAGGGTGGTTGGATGGTGGTATGATTTACTGATTACTGATTACTGATTTTACCGCTTTAGGGTTGTAAATAACATAAAAGTTTGTAAAGTTATGAAACATAAACAGAATATGAAATTTTATTTATTTATTTAATTTATTTATTTATTTATTTATTTATTTATTTATTTTTTATTTTTATTTTTTCTAGATGGTTCTGAAACCATTATTTTCGAGATCTACAGACTCAATAACATATATAAAGACACCAATATGTATATTACACAAATATTTTTACATAACTCGCACCGCACGGAGCCAGACCAGTGCAGCTGTTTTCAACATCCTCTCTCTAAGTCAGATTTCCTTATCCCTCTTTTCTTCTTTATTCTTCTTCATCTTTCTTCCTTCCTCCTTCGTCCTCTGTTTTGCACTCTGTGCTTTTTTTCAGTCAGGGCCCCCTCAATGGGGTCCTAGACACCCTATACGGCTTATAACCATCATATTCGAGATCTACGGTCTCGATAACCTATATAAAGGAAACCAACATTGTTGTTATACGAATGTTTATTAACTCGGCACGCAGCTGCTTCCGCACCGGTGCGGAGCAACTCCTCAGAATCCAATACCAA
>JABUQX010064822.1:20000-23649 GCA_015478945.1 Trachelipus rathkii
CTCGTGCCATGTGCAACGGAATTGCAAGACGTAACGTCGTTACTACATAAAATTGTGTATGCCAGGCGAGAAGTTTTCTGCGCAAACGAACGATCTTTGCATTTATTAACAGAGTAACTAACAAACAACCGCAGTCTTTTGTTCTCAATTTTCCTAAAACCTCTCTTCATAATCTTTTTCATTTTGGGTTTTGTTGGTTAATGTGAAAAGTCATATCTTTATACATGGTTTTCTACAGAAACTTGGTATTATGTAGATGTTAAGAGTTTAATTTTCTATCAGATGTCGGACATTAGGCGGCCACTCATAAATGTACATATTATTGTCTCTCCACGTCAGCTAGCACGGAGTATGAGTGAAAGTGAGTTTGGGAGTGATTTGCCAGTGTTATTCACCAGATTGTGTAAGAGTTATTGTGTTTCTGGTTTATATGCTTTATTGTTTGACGGAAATATTATTTTATTTTATTCATATACGATTTCTTTTCCGAAGGTCACTAAATGTAACCTCCCTATATGATAGTGAAATTTTTACTGACTAGTTAAGCCTATTTAGATTTCTCAAAAGCAACGTTTACAAAACATAAATTATAATTTTTACTATTTATAAATATTAAGTCAACAGGGCATATAATAATATATATATAACTATTATATAATATATATATATATATATAATAAATATATAGATACAATATATATAGTATATATAGTAGTTACGTATATCATATTATATATACTATAATATATTATCGCCTATAGTCTATACTACTAAATTAGTTACAAGGTACACTTTATATAAGTATATAATATATAAATGAGTTGTTCAATGGGTCTGGTTATCCACCGGTCATAATGTTATCTTAACACACTATTAGTGTCTCAAAGACCGTAAGGTTGACCTCCTTAAGGCGTGAGGTCATTGGGCCTCCTGAAATGTAAATAATAAAAACATAAAAAAATAAATGAACAAAATGAATATATTAAACAGAAATGTACCGTAAACAAATTTTACATGCGGAGGATAAGGGAAATATATGACATTTTTGGAATCCTGGTAACAATTTAGATAGGGAAAATGAAAAAAAATATAAAAAAAAAATACGAATTATTGTTAACTCAATTATTAGAAATAGTGATTAGTAAGCCCTATTTAAGCCCTCAGTACCTCCTTCAGTCTCTCATAAAAGTCCTCCTCTACATTCTTTTC
Organism: Trachelipus rathkii; assembly: GCA_015478945.1. Lineage (NCBI taxonomy): Eukaryota > Metazoa > Arthropoda > Malacostraca > Isopoda > Trachelipodidae > Trachelipus > Trachelipus rathkii. The sequence continues at coordinate 21,210 of JABUQX010064822.1, forward strand.
TATTAATTTTGTTTGTTTTTCTTCACTAAAGAACTAGAGCAAGCGCCATAGCTCCCAGAAGTGGTAGGTGACTACCTGCAATGGCGGAACCAGGAATTCTATTAGGGCTCTGAGGAGGTTCCGCTGGGGAATGTCCTCACTTTCGGAATATCTCCGTGGCGCCCGATTTGTTTGTCCGAGAAGCTCCTCTTTCCCGGGGGGAAATTTCCACTCGGGAGGAGTCGCCGACGTCGTGAATTTCCAGGAAGAGGAGTTTTCAGCTGCGCCCGAGATACTCCCGTGAAACCAGCTGGGGAGATTGGCTCCGGGGTCGTACGTAAACACAGTAGCGCCTTTCTCCCGGCTCGTAGGGTATTGGTGTCCCGCACGGGGTTTCCTTCCGCCTCCTTCCGCTAACGTATGGAAAACGTCCCCGACAAAGGGCGACTCCCAACTAATGGCTGGCTCTTCCTCGGGTCGGTGGCCCCGGAGCCTCACCTAGGGGGTCAGAGTGGCCGTGGGTTTATAAGACCGGCCAAATTTTAACCCTTTTAGAAAGGTCTTAATTTTTTTCTAACGCAGAAACCAAAAAGGAGGTTCTCTTACGCAGTGATTTGGGATTGGCCTTTCGAAACTATATTTTCTATGAAATTTACTAATCTTTCGTTCTAAGGATAATTATTAATCAACTTCATTATTTTGTTTTTTTTCTGTTTTTTTTTGTCATGTATTTTGTATCACATTTTCTTATGAGGAAATTTACTCAGGGGCACTCCAAAATGACTGGGGTAGGAATTACCACTTTTCGCTGGGTAATAGCTTCAGGGGCTAGTTTGACGTTATGGTTGGTCGTTTGATAGAGGATATAATTCTTATTTTTTTTCTATGTGATTTTCTTTTTATTTTTTCTTTCTTTTACTTTTTTTTTTTTCAACTATTGTGCAACAATGGGAGGGGCATATCACTTCGGGACGCGACCGGATTCGCACGCAATGTAAATTCCGTTTTACTGGGTAGCAGTTAATGGTTTGTATAAGGGATACATTGACGTGCTTATGTACACCACGGACGCGGACTGCCTAAGAAAGTATACTTCTCTATTATATATTTAGACTATCTATATAAGTATATAATCCCGCGGGACTGCCTATATTGTTAGTATCCTTAGCAAGTAGCTTATCTATCCGTACTTTTATAATATATATTATATAACATGTGTAGAGGGATACGACCGACGCATCCATATATGAGATAATCCTACTATCCGTATATTAACTACGGTAAAGCTACTTTGAACAGACGACCTTCGCCTACCTATTCATCTTACTTATATATATATTATAATACTTATAGTTCCAATTATTAAAGGTACGAAGGTTTTATCGAGTATACAGTATGGAGCTTGAGCCATGTTTAAGAGATGGTATTAGGTAAGATTTTTCGATCATATATATATGACGCGAGAGATTATTACTCACGTATATATTGTAAAAACTGCCTGGCCGAATTCGAGCGGGTATAGAGTGGTCATTTTATCTTCTCAAGCACAACTGCGCTCGCTCCTTGACCCTCAATGTCCCGGCAGCTACTCCCAACGTCATGGCCGCCCTTAGCGCGAGTAAGAAAATAATTCTCTCCCCCCTTCTTCTACTCTAGAGAGCGTATCGGTCCATTATATTTCGAATCACCGACTTTGGGCACACAGTTTACTCAATCCTCAGTTTTGTTTCTTGATGTTCATCGCAGTTGTTGCCTGAGAAATCTCCTATTTCGAAGTAATTTATTTGTTAAAATATACTCTCTTATCACTCTTAGAAGTGTAGGATCTTTGACTCGGCTGCGGGGAATAGGAAGGATGGTTGTTCGGCTGCGTCTTCCACGACATTTTGATGATCTTTTTCCGTGAAGAGCCTCTTTCTATCTGGGTCATATGGGGCTGAGGTGCGGGATAACTTTTTTAAGATCATCATGGTTGGGCCAGACCCGCAGCTCACCAAGGGCCGATAATAGGGCGACCCCGGTAAAAGATATTTCCCTTCCTTCGGTTCTTTTTGTGTCGGTCATTCTGAATGAATGTTCGCTCGGTAGGTCCAGAGTCTTGTTGATTCCCTGGGACAACGCCTAGCTCCTGGGAACTTTGCGGAAATACGATTTTGAATTTTCGACTTCGGATATTTTCTCCCCGGCGCGCTGTTGCCCGAGAAAGCTCCTCTTTCGACCCAGATCCGGCGGGAGGTAGAGGACGTTTTCGCTGCGCGAGATAATCCGTGAAACCTGGATTGTGCGGTGCGGTGGTGAAGGCATTTCTTCCCCCCGCGCTCCGACAAGGGCCGATCATAGAGCGCCCTCGCAGAGAGGTTTGCCCCCACGGTTCCCGGGTTTGGGAATTCGAATTGAAAAATTTCGCCAAGTCCAGCGTGCTGTTGATTTCCTGAGATTTGCAATGCTCAGGGCTGACTTA
>JABUQX010064823.1:0-14840 GCA_015478945.1 Trachelipus rathkii
CGAGGTCACTAGTTAGCGCAAGGGAAGTATTCCCTTCTATCAAAATTTTTCCAGAAGAACGTTATACTTCCCCATTTTGTTGGTATATTCCACTTTATTTCCTTTATGTTGCTTTTCCCCGGACGCAATATCGTGGTTCCTTGATTACTTTTTCGTTTTCTTCAATGTCCTTAACTTTCCTCAAACTCATAGACCTATCACTGCTGCCTAGTCATCATTTGCCGATTATCAGTTATTCGAGCATCCCGGTATCTATTATAATCCCATCATTCATCCCAGTTCTGATCCTCCTAAGATTCATTCATTCTCCTAGCAGTACCGTTTCGTGCTGTTTTTTCTCTTCTCATTTTTACAGTGATATTTCCAATGACGCTTTTCTCCGCAGCATGCCATAACAACTTACTTTCTTTAAAAGGCGGCAATTACCTCCATGTCTTTCTCCAGCCAATCTGTGTGCACATGCATTTTATTTAGTTTCTCCGGACAATGGTACCTCATATTCCTTCCTATTTACAATCCATAACATATTAAGCGTTCTTCCTATCACCTTTTTCCTCCCCACCATAGATCTTCTTGTTCTCTGCCATACTTTCATTCATGTCTCTCTCGCTACACCCCTGCTTAAAACGCTGACAAACTCTTTGATACTTCACCTCTCCATCCAGTACCCCTGTGTTCCGAGATTACATTTTCATTTTAAAACACTTCTGGCCATATAATCCTGCCTTTGTGCTCCTTCATTCAAGAGCATTCATACTGTAGCATGGTGTTAACTCAAACAAGCATGCAAATTAAAACTCACATATCCTGCTACTTTCTCGCTTCTTGTCTCTATCGCTAAATAATTCCTTCATATTTTCAATCTTTCTCTCTTTTATACTTGAATCTGATATTTTTTGCAAGAATGTCTAGTATTTTCTACCCATCCTTCTCTCGTAGTATTTTCAGTTTCGATGAAATCTTTCACTAACTACGAAGGCGTTCCCTGATAAAGCCGTTGAATTATGTTTTATCCCCGGATATTTTTTATATCTTTCATAATTCCATAACGACAATCTTTCAACTTATCCTTTACATTCGTGATATCCTTCCTTTATTCCCTCGAAACCTTTGGGCTTTATCGCCTCGCTAATCATGTGTCCTTGCATTTTCCATCTTTCTATACTAAATATTAATGAAAAACAGATAAAATAACTGTTTAATCTATGTACCTTGAATTCCACCTGGCGTCGTTTTTTTGCCCGATTCAACGAACCGCAAAAAGCTATAAGCCAATAAGTAATCCTTGATCCCCTCCTCGCCGGGAATAGCAGCCCCTAGCCATATTCGTTACAGTTTGATCTCTGACCCTTTTGACTTATGTTTTCAGAAATCTATTTTATCTTTAATCTTGCCTTTTGGTCAAAATCAGTTGAGTTTGTAGGATATTGTCTCCTAGTTCTATACCTAACAATAAATTCAGTTTAACGAAGCCCTGTCCATACTCTGTCAAAGAAGAAAGACATTTTAGAAAAAAATACTAATAAAACCTACAGGAGATCGGCTTCCAGAGGCCCAAGCAGCGGATGCGTTCCATTCTAGAATATAGCAGCATACTCACAAAAGAAAGGCAAGCCTCTCCCCCATGCTTGCAAATTCCAACCGCTACAAACACAATATTATATATATACTATATATATATATACTATATATATATAGTATACTATATATATATATATATATATATTTTTAGAATTAGTAGAAGACGTACAGATGTAGGTGTATATGAACATAAAATATATATATATATATATATATATATATATATATATATTTATATATAAGTATATATTATATATATGTATATAAGTTATATATATTATATTTATTTTAGTACATATATTTATATATATATATATTATATATTATATATATTATATATATATATTATATAGAATATTTATTATTATAGAAAATATATAGTACAAGATATTTTTTATAATTAGTAAAGTAGTATCGTATATAGTACTATATAGAGTAGTAGGGGGCCATTCCGCAGGAAGAATGACCTTGACCACACTACCTGACGGCTTTGGATCTGACCTTGACCTTTTTTGGCTGACCTTTTTTTGACCTTGACCTTTTTTGAACCCAAATTATTTATACCTGACCTTCTACCTGTTTTTGTACCTTCACCTGTTTTCGGGCCTTGAACCCTTTTTCTCGACGGTTCAATTAGAATTGCCAACCAAATTTTTTTTAAATACCGAAGTTCTTTGGCAACACTGGAATTTTTCTCTAATTCATAATGCAAGTTTCAATTCTTTTAGCAACTGCCTTCGGAAGAAGGGTTGCGCCCAGATGGAGGCGAAGCCTCCATCGTACGTATTACCCCCATTTTACGCCCCCTAATTTTTTTTCGTCCATGGGTCATTTTGACCACAGCGTCCATATTTTTATTGTGTCTTTAGGGGCTTAGCCCCTTTTCTTTGATAAGTCTACCTTGTTGGTATCGAATACTGCAGCCGCCCGCAGGTGCGGTTTTCCCGCCGCGCGTTTCTGCGCCGTTTTTCGCAGCCGTCGCGCTTCCCGATCCCACTGAACCGTTGGTTCGCGATCGCGCGACGCCTTTGTGTCACATCCCTCCTTGTTCCCCGTCCCCCCATACCCGAACCCAGCCACCCAGCTAACACACACACACACCACACCCACACACACACACACCTGTGCGCACGTGGTCATGACTCACGACTTTTCACCGTCATTTACATCTACACTTAAACTTCCTTACCACCTCAAGCCTTTTCGTCTTCAGCTGTCATCAGAGTATCTTTCCGGTTATAAATCAAAAATATATAGGCCCACCGAAAGGATACGAAACCGCTTACACCCACGCGGTCAACTTTATCCTTTAGTGCCCAGGACGCAAACGTGAGATATGGTAATTCGAGATTATTCGTTTGAAATTCAGAGGTCATTTACACCCCGAGTGTAAGAATATCCTATAATCACATTATAGCCCCAAATAATAATAGATAATAATAATATACTATATATATATATATAATATATATATATATTAGCTGTATCCGGAACTTTTTTCCTATCTGAGATATATATATATTATATTATACCTATTATATTATAGCTATCGTAGAGAGAGAGCGAGGAAGAGAGAGGTGAGAGGGAGGGCAGACAGTCTCGTTGACGGTATTTCCGACACGATCAGTTGACACTTTATCTAGAACCTACTTTCTGAGCCCAATATCGTGAACATTAATTATTTGAACTTTCAATTCTTTAATATGAATTTTAATTATATTAATGTATTTTTATTTATGATTCTTTTGTTACATTCTACGTATTTTTATTAATTTTTAATATTATTTTGTTGTTATAACATCTCTCATCTGAGAATCACAAGTGGAAATGCGCGCGTTAGCATTGAAATGCGATTTCTTAAAAGCACGTGGCAGACGTCCGTGCTATTATTCTTTAATTCGAAAAATTTATTCATTTTATTTGAATTATTTTTTATTCATTTTTTATTTGAATTATTTTAATGTACTTCTTCGTTAATTATTGTGTAATTATTTGCGTTAACCGTAATTGAATCGCGAAATCAATGTTATTTTTTTGGTATTGGTTTTGTGGCCTATTGTTCTTTCTTTTTACTGTTCCAGTCAAGCCATAAACCAGACATGCGCATGTACAAAGCGAGAGAGAGAGAGAGGAGAGTGAGAGAGAGAAGAGAGACGAGAGAGAGAGAGAGAGAGAGAGCAGAGAGAGAGAGAGAGGAGATTGAAAAAGGAGAAGAGTGAGAAGAGAGAGAGAGAGAGGAGAGAAGAGGAGGAGAAATGACGAAAGAGAGAAAGAGATAAAAGTTATTATATATATATCATATATAGTATATATTCTATAATATATATATATAGTATATATATTATGTATATATTATATTATATTATTTATATATATATATGATATGTATTATAACACAATTATCCGGTGCATCACCACTATATATATATAATATTAAAATAAGTGGACTACTTTGACCCATGATTCCTTCGGCGCTTGACCTTGCCGGCATACCTATACCCAGGCCTACAGACTGGCTAAAGCCTGCATCCTAACTGACCGCTACCTCCATAACGTAACCTAACCTAACCTAAACTAACCTAAGCGCTACCTAACCTAACCTAAGCGAGCTAACCTAATGGATATGAATACGACTTCCAGATCTTATCCTAACTTCAACTCCTAACAACCTAATCCTAACAACGACTCCTTATTCTGTTAAACTCCTTCCTCCTCTAGGTTAGTCTGATCACCACCTTATCTCTGTATTCTGTTCAATCTCTTCAAGTCTCTCGCAGGAAAGACCCAGCCCACCCCCCCCCCCCGAATAAAAGTTTTTGTCACTTAGGAGCTACTAACTGGTCGGACCTGCGGTCATACTTCTTTAGTTTCCCGTTGAATGGCTACTGCTTCTGTGACAGGGGTTCCTCGGATCGTGCTGGAGGCATTATAAGGTGATGTGATTTTGTGAATACGTTGTTCATTTCAAATGTTATTTCGTTTTTCACGTTTACCTTTTATGGCGACTACGATTTCGTCACGAATTCCGTCAATTTATCATCATTTTAGTAAAGAATATCGAATAAGATAGACAATTACTAATCTAATATATTTTTGGCTACTTATCAAAAGAGGTAGGTTGTTAGATAAGGTTAGGTTAGGTTAGAATTAGGTTAGGTTAGGTTAGGTTAGGTTAGGTTAGGTTAGGTTAGGTTAGGTTAGGTTAGGTTAAAACAGGTTAGGTTAGGTTAGGTTAGGTTAGGTTAGGTTAGGTTATGTTAGTTTAGGCAAAGTTTATGGTTAAGTTTAAGTTAAGTTTTGTTTGAATCGTTAAAGAAACTCAAATAACCAGAGTTTTTTTTTTTTTTTTTTTTTTACAAAATGTCGACCACATTTTACCTGTCGACATTTTCCCTGTCGACCATTATGGTACTCGCTTCTTAAATTACATATTTTTTCCCTTCAACTAAACCTAGCAAACCATGGTTTAAACTCTGCTTTTTCTCCTTCTGTTCGCCACTTGGACGAGCCTTCAGAAAGTAAACGTCGTCATCAAACTCGTTAAAAGACTCACGCCAACTTATATTTTATTCTGGAATCGTTCAAAAATATGATTTCTCCTTGCACTTATAAAAATCTTTTCTCCGTATTAAAGAGTGCAATGTTCTCGTGTCTCGTGGTTCTCTTGTCTCTGTCTTCTGTCTCTGTCTCTGTCTCTCACTCTCACGTCTCACTCTCGTCACTCTCCACTCCTCTCACTCTCTCACTCCTGTCCTCTGTCTCTGCTCTGTCTCTGTCTCTGTCTTCTCACTCTCACTCTCCACTCTCACTCTCACTCTCACTCTCTCACTCTCTCAACTCTCTTACTCTCTCACTCTGTCTCTGTTCTCTGTCTCTGTCTCTGTTCTGTCTGTCTGTCTCTCTCTGTCTCTGTCTCTCACTCTCACTCTCCACTCTCTCACTATCTCAGCTCTGGTCTCTGTCTCTTCGTATGTATTCATTCGATCCTCTGTCTCTGTCTCTGTCTCTGTCCCTCTGTCTGTCTCTGTGTCTGTCTCTCACTTCACACTCTCCTCTCACTTCTCAACCTTTGACCACTCATCCTCTCCACTCTCTGCCCTCACTCTCACTCTGTCTCTGTCTCTGTCTCTGTCTCTGTCTCCTGTCTCTCTATCTCTCTGTATGTAGGTAGGGCACTCTCCACTCTCACTCTCTCACTCTCTCACTCTCCTCACTCTCTCACTCTCTTTTCTCTGTCTCTGTCTGTCTCTGTCTCTGTCTCTCATCTCTCACTCTCGAATCACTCACTCAATGCACTCTCTCACTCTCACTCTCACTCTCACTCCTCTCTATCTCTCTTTTCCTCTCCTCACTCTCTCACTCTCTCACTCTGTGTTCTGTCTCTGTCTCTGTCTCTGTCGTGCTGTTCTCTGTCTCTCAACTCTCATCTCACTCGTCACTCTCACTCTCAACTCCTCTCACTCTCTCGACCTCTCTCACTTATAAAACTCTGTCTGGTGTATCTTTCTCATTGTCTCTGTATCTCACTCTCTCACTCTCTCACTCTCTCACGTCTCTCACTCTCTCACCTCATTCTCCTCACGTGCTCTCGACCCTGTCTCTGTCCTCTGTGCTCTGTCCGTGCTGTCCTGGTCTCTGTCTTCACTCTCAATCTGCACTCCCCCACTCTCACTCCTCTAAACTCTCTCTGTCTCTGTCTCTGTCCTCTTGTCTCTGTCTCTGTCTCTGTCTGTTCGCTCACTCTCACTCTCTACTGTCACTGTCCACTCTCAACTAACTCACTCTCACTCTCCACTCTCACTCTCACTCTCTCTCAAGTCTCGTCACTCTATAACGGGTTCTCTACTGTCTCTGTCTCTGTCTTCTGTCTCTGTCCTCTGTCTCTGCTCTCTCTCACTCTCATCTCACTCTCTCACTCTCACTCTCTCACCTCTCTGTCTCTGTCTCTGTCTCTGTCTCTCATACTCTCACTCCTCACTCTCTCACTCTCGTCACTCTCTCACGTCTCTCACTCTCCACTCTGTCTCGTGTCAATCTGTCCTCTGTCCCTCGTCCTGTCGTCTGTCTCGTGTCCTCTCACGTCTCACTCTCAGACTGCTCACTCTCTCACTCTTTCCCTTCTTTCAGCTCTGGTCTCTGTCTCTGGTCTCTTCTCTGTCTGCTGTCTCTGTCTCTGTGCTCTGTCTCTCACTCCACTCTCACTCTCAGACTCTCTCAGCTGCTCTCACTCTCATGACTCTCTACTCTCTCACGTTCGTCACTCTCTCACTCTCTGGTCCTCTGTCTATGTCTCTGTCCTGTCTCTGTCCTCTCACTCTCACTCTCGACTCTTCACTCTCTACAATCTGTCAACGTCTCTCACTCGTCTCACTCTCTCGACTCATGTCTCTGTCTCTGTGCTCTGTGCTCTGTCCTTCTGTCTCTGCACGCTTTCACTCAGTCACTCTCAGCTCTCAGCTCTCACCATCACTCTCTCACTCTCTCACTCTCTCACCTCTGTCTCTGTCTCTGTACTGCTGTCTCATGTCTCTCCACTCTCACTCTCACTCTCACTTCTCACTCTCACTCTCACTCTCTCACTCTAACTCTCACTCTCTCCCTGTCTCTGTCTCTGTCTCTGTTCTGTCTGTCTCTGTCTTCTGTTCTGTCTCTGTCTCTGTCTCTCACATCTCACTGCTCATTTCACTCTGCCACTCTCAGTCTCTCACTCTCTCACTCTCGCTCTCTCTCTCACTGTAACTGGAAAAATGCTCTGTCTCTGTCTCTCTCATTTCTCTCTCTCCTCTCATCTCTCTCTCTCTCTCTCTCTCTCTTCTCTCTCTCTCTCTCCTCTCTCTCTCTCGATTCTCATCTCTCTCTCTCTCGTCTCTCTCTCTCTACTTCAAACTTCTCTTCCTACGCGGAAAAGTTCGCTCCTTCAGCTTGTGTGGTGCTGTGTGTGTGTGTGTGGTGGGTGTGTTGTGTGTGTGTGTGAATGTGTGTGTGTGTGCTGTGTGTGTGTGTGTGTGCGTGAGAGAGAGAGAGAGAGAGAGTGGAAAAAGAGACCTCTTTCTCAGCTCTCCAACTATCATCCTGTCCTATCGCTTTAGCCTCCGTTATTTCTAAAGTTCTCGTAATCTATCGTTAACAGGAAAAATATCGAAACATCTTCGATTCTTCCGAATCTTATCAATTTTTAAATTCTTCTCTTTTCCATCTTCTCTTCTCCTCTTCTTTCTCTTCTTTCTCCTTCTTCCTCTTCTTTCCCTTCTCTCTTTTTTCTCTTCTCTCTCTTCTTTCTCTTTTCTCTTCTTTCTCTTTTCTCTCTTATTTCCCTTCTCTTTCTCTTCTTTCTCTTCTTTCCCTTCTCTCTTTTTTCTCTTCTCTCTTCTTTTACTTCTCTCTTCTTTCTCTTCTTTTCCTTCACTCTCTTCTTTCCCTTCTTTCTCTTCTCTCTCTCTTTTTTTCTCTTCTTTCCCTTTTCCTCTCTCTTCTTTCTCCTTTTCTCCTTCTTTCCTTTTCTCTCTCTTCTTTCTCTTCTTTCCCTTCTCTCTATTTTTTCTCTTCTTTCTCCTCTATCTTCTTATTCTTCTTTCCCTTCTCTCTCTTCCTTTTCTTCTTTCTATTCTCTCTCTTCTTTTTTATCTTTCGCCTTCGATCAGCCTTTCTTTCTCCTTCTTTCTCTCCTTTCTCTTCTTTCCCTTCTCTCTCTTCTTTCTCCTCTTTCTCTTCTTTCTCTTCTTTCCCTTCTCTCTCTTCTTTCTCCTCTTTCTCTTCTTTCCCTTCTCCCTGAATCTTGGTCATCAGCCCTTAGGGATTTGGAGAAAGTCTCGAAAAAAGCTTTCATTTCAAAACTTTCCTTTTCTAGTATCTATCCTACTATCTGTGACCTTCACTTTGTGACCTTTCCTCTGTGACCTTCTTTCTGTGACCTTCTTCTGTAACCTTCTCTCTGATTTCCATTCTGGTCGTTCTGTAACAGCTGTTGTTGTAAAAAGGGTCATCGTTCATCCTATTAATTCTATAAATGGTGGTGTTCCTTCAGGGTTCTCTCCCTCCCAAACTGAATTTTCATACTTTTCCATTAACGAAACCTTTTCCTCTCTTCATACATGGACAATTGAGAAATGGTTGTTTCTCATTGATTCAAAAAAGCTACCAATTCCTTTTCCGTCCTGGAAATGGACATTATGGATCGTGGGTTTTTTTTAATCCACTTAATGTTAACAAAAAGCAACATCAGGGGAGATCATTATTAGGGATAAGCCTATGGAATGCACTCGATGACGATTGGCTCCGGGCGGCAAGGGCCTTATCATTGGAAGTGATATGGGACTTAGGGAAGCATGTCTCCAACACAAAATGTTTTAAAGTCAAAACAGGAAAAGAAAAAAACAAACCATCCAGAATATTGAGGAGGACAGAAGGGTCTTAAGTTGTGTGTGTGCTATGTGTGTGATGTGTGTGTGTGCTGTGTGTGTGTGTGTGTGTGTGTGTGTGTGTGTGTAGGTGGTGTGTTTTTTGAGAAGAATTAAAAAAAGACTTTCAACATGTTTGAGTGACACAACTACAAACACAACGTACACACACAGACAACAACACACGAACATACTTGAAGGTCTTCTTGAAATCCAAATTTCGTGAAAACAACCATTCCGTTCACTTCCAAAATTGTCTCTTCGCGGTGGATTTTCGTTATAATTCTATGCGTATCATCGAAGGGTCGGATTCCTTAAATGGAACGAATCACGATTGAAATAGTAAGAAAACATGATTTTCTCCTTCTTCGGAGGAGAGACCCTGAGGAAACAATCCACCATTTTTACATGAATCACGAAGGATGAACAGCTGCACCCATGATGTACTATGCTAACTCTGTTCTAGCTTATAGACTGATGGTGTGCCTAAGGTATAAGGGACCAATCGATGAGAAGGTTGTAGAAAGATAAAATAGGAAAAAAAAAAGAATAGTAAAAATGAAGAAACTAAAAGAAAGGTCAAGAGGAAAGGAGGAGGGTTGAGCTTGGCCTAATCAAAATATTCATTGTGACGCTCTCATATATATAATAATATATAACATATTATATACATATATATATATATATATCTATATAGTATATATATATATTTATATTAATATATATATATATATCATATAATAATATATAATAATATATAAATATATTATATATATATATAGATATATCAATATATATATATAGTACATATATATATATATATATATATATATATATATATATATATATATCATATATTATATATATATATTATATATATATATATCATAGTATATATATAATATATTATATGTGTGTAAATATATTATATAAAATATACTAATAATATATATATATATACTATATATATATAATATATATATATGATATATATTATCTATACTTATTTTTTTAAAAAAGATAATATATTATATATATATATATATGATATATATAATATATATATAATAATAATATATTATATATATATAATAATATATATCATAGTGTAGTTATTATATATATATATTATATATATACCTATATATATATTAAATATATTATATATATATCTATATATATTATATATAATATATACTAAATTATATATATATATAACTATATATATTATGTATGTAAAATCGCATATCATACGACATAGGAACAGGTTTTATTTGACCAAATGCTAAAGCTTTTTTGCGTACTTCTTATCCCATCCCACCCTCACGGGTATGACATGCCCAAAGAATTCGGGAGAAGGGAAAGCAGAGAACCGAGTGAAGAAACGAAGAGAGTAAATGTCAAAGAAGGTACAAATAGACTTGGAAAGTAAAAGCATGAAGAGAGAGAGAGGGAAAGAAGAGAAAAAGGAGAGAAAGAGGAGTAAAGAAGAAGGAGAAGAGTGAAAAATAAAAAAGAAGAGATTAAAGAATTGAGAGCAGATAAGTAGGAGGAAGAATAAGAGGGAAGAATAAGAAGATAGAGGAGAAATAAGAGTAAAATAATAGAGAGAAGGGATAGAAGAGAAAGAAGGATAAGATGAAAAAAAGATAGGAAAAGAGGAGACAGAAGAGAGAGAGGGAAAAGGAAAGAGAAAAAAAAGAAAAAGTAGAGAAGAAGAAAAAGAAGGGAAATAGAAATCAGCAAGTTAGAGGAATGTCTTATCAGATATGAAAAACGTTTGAAAATGAATGCGGCTGATTATGATATAAAATAAAAAGTAGGATAATAGGGAAAGTAAAGAAGAAATAGTAAAGTAATAGAAAGAGAAGTAGGGTAAAATTAATATATGAAGTAGATATAAGTGATCCGTATATACATAAAATATCTCTTTATCCTTCTAGAAAATAATATAAGAAAATGTGCTTCCCCTCAGTTTGTTGTGAAGAGGAAGTAATAATAAAAGCGAAGTATTGGAAAAGAGAAATTCCGAATGGCTAAAGACAGAGAATAAAAGAGAGAAAGAGAAGAATAGATGGAAAGTGTAAGAATGTGCGATGACCGATGTATATAAAGAATTTTGTAGAGAATTCGATGGATGATTTCGGATATTTTACTGATGACTAGATAAGATTATTGAGAACTTTAGAAAATATACGAAGGCTTAAATATAGCAATTAGGATTTGGAAACAGAAGTATGAATATAGATTTAATGATGATATAAGATAATGCTCTTGAATAGAATCACTCTAACAAAATAGATTTATATATGATCATTGCACACTATAAATATATATACTATTTATTATATATTTAATTATTATTTTCTTTTATTATTATATAATATTATATAATTATATCATACTATATTATTACTTATATATAGTATTATATATTACCATATAATACTATATATATCTACTATCATCTGCTTATTCTCATCTTATTACTCATGACAATATATACTATGTCTACAACAACATTATATGATGTCAACCATAAGACACTAATCATATTATATATACACTAATACTAATAATACGATAATACATAATACACGATAAAATATAATATTATCACTGATATATATATATTATATATACACTCATTAATCGATATCTATATATATATAATAGATTACGACTAATACACTATAAGTATATTATTATATAAAAATCACTGAAACAGTTAATCAGTGAGCATTACAATATACAATACTAATATAATATATCATATATATATATACATACACTATAACAAAGCTAATGAAGGTGAAGTCATTAGAACCTATATATTATATATATATTATACCTATAAATTACCTGGTAGGAGATAAGAGTGCAGTATTTGATTTTTAAATATTTGAAGAATAACCTTGAAATAGAAGAAGAGAGAAAGAGAAGAGATAGACGTAGTTAGATAGCATTCGAAAGTTCAAATACAAGGCAAAAAAAGACCGGAAGGAAGAGAAAAAGAAGGGCCAAGAGAGAGGAGAAGAGTAGAGAGAGAGCGAGAGGAGGAGGGACAGAGAAAGAATAACAAAATTGACCCTGCCTTGATTAAATTGAGAACTATTACATAGAAGATAACATGACTGGCCACTTTGGCTCAGTGGATAGAGTAGTGGGCGGACCGATATCGAATGGCGTAGGAATCGAGATCTCACTATGGAACATTTAATCTCTTGTATATGATGAACGCTTGCAAAGAAGTTTAATAAAACTTCAAAGATTTCATTTAAATTTATCCAATGTGTAATAAAAGATGAAATTAAAATTAAAAAATATTTAAACAGTTCAAAATAACGAAAAATATTATAATATATAGTATTCTATAAAGTCTCTATATGTATATATGCTTTATATATATATATCTATATATGATTAAGTATATATAATATATTAATATATATATATAGACTAATATATATATAATATATATATATGACGTTAGCGCATCATCAAACAAAAACAACAACAAAACAAAATATGACATTTTTTAAAACATGACTTTTTACTACTCGGGCTCTCAATATATATATATATATATATATATATATTAATATTATATATATATATATATATATATATATTATTTATATATATAGTATATATTTATATATATATAAATATATATATTGTTGTTTGGATTTTTTACATTACCACACAAGAAGTTTTAATCTACTAATTTATAATAAAAATAATTTATTAATTTAAAACTCAACATTTTGTTATGTTTTTATTACAAAACTTTATGTTTCATATTTAACTTTATTATTAACTTTCATTTTTATTTCCCCATTAATTTTTTTAATTTTCAGTTATAATTGTAAAATCCCTGTTTTTTGTTATCTTTCTGTTTCTATTGTAAAATTACATATTTTAACATTTTTTATTTATTTTTAATATAGTTAATTTTTTTTAAGTTTTTTTATTTAAATTTTTTTTAGATTTTTGAAATTAAAATCTGACGAACAGGAAGTCAAATTTAATGGGCAATGATTTATTATTATTATTATTTTTTTTATTATTATTTAATGATTATTAATTATCATTTATTATTCTCTTATTAATTATTATTATTTATTTATTTATTTATTATCACATTTATTAATTATTATTATTATATTATTATTATTTTATTACTATTAATATATAATTATTATAATTAATTATAATTATTTAAACTTATTATTATTATTATTATTATTATTATTATTATTATTATTATTATTATTATTATTATTATTATTATTATTATTATTATTATTATTATTATTATTATTATTATTAGTTAATTACCCTACAAACAAGGATGAAGAAATTAGTAACATTATATAAAACTATTATAAGTATTTTTTATTATTATTATTATTAATTATTGATTATTATTATTGGATTATTAATAAAGCCCTCATCTGTCCAGAAGATGAGTATTATTTAGTAGTATAGTCGATAGAATGTAGAAGATCTAAGTAGAACTCTAAAGAACTAGTAAGTTACCGAAGAATGATGTAGAGCGTGTTTGTGAGAGGAGTGCATGAGAGTGTAGAATGATGCAGTGTAGAAGATATGTCGTTTAGTTATTATTATTATGTGAGAGTGAGTAGTACATGAGACCAGTAGATTAGATGATATTGAGATCCATTCATGAATATCAGAGTATACCAATTGTATGAGACGTAGAATGATGTACCAGTAGAGATGATGTTGATGTAGTCCGTAGTAGAAGAGTAGGATGTAAGATGTATAGTATATATGAGGGAGTGTAAGAGAGGGTGGTGAGTAGAAGAGTGAGAGACTAGATGATCACAGAGGAGCTAGACAGAAGACCGAGAGATGTGAGTAGAGTTGAGAAACGTGAAGAGTAGGCATAGTAGATGATGTATGTTAGTTGAAGATGTGGATGAGGAAGTAGAGATGACCACAGAGAACATATTCATGATAGACATGTATAGAACCCATACATGAGACTGAAGGTATGGATGAGAAGTGACACGATTGAGAGTGTACTGAGTTGAGTATGAGTAGTAGAGAGTATAGTGTAGAGAGTTGAGAGATGTATGAGTGAATCAGATTGACTATGTATATCATGTATATGGACTATGTCAGAAGACGAGTATGTTTGAAGAGAGTTTTCGAGAAGATGTGTGAGATAGAGTGAAGTAGATGAGTGAGAATGAGTTAGACTAGATGTTATGATTAATAGAGCTTAAAATGTAACAATTATCCTTGCAAAAATCAAACAGCATAAACAAATTATTATAGTATTTGCATTCATTTTATTTATAAATTATTTTATTCATTTATATTAATTTTTATGTGATATTTAATTTATTTCTTTTTTTTATTTATTTATTCATTTTAATTCTAATTTTTAATTATTTTTGTTGTCCTTCAGTCATTGATTCATTTTTATTCGTTTTCATTACATTGTTTATTCATATATTTTTTAATTTTCCCTTTCTTTATTTTATTTATTCAAATTTTACACTATATTATGTGAGTAATAATCAAATTTGTTATTTTTTTGATTCATTTTTATTCATTTATTTTATTCAAAATTGAATTCATCTTATTTGTGCTACTGCATAACTTCAGCGAGGGAAAAAGTTTGAAAAGGTCATTTATTTTAAAAAATTGTTTTACTCATTCCTTCTTTTCCATTTAAAATAAGAAGAAGAAGAAGAAGAAGAAGAAGAGAAGAAGAAAAGAACGAAGAAGAAGAAGAAGAAGAAGAAAGAAGAAGAAGCAGAAGAAGAAAGAAGAAGAAGAAGAAGAAGAGAAGAGAAGAAAGAAAAGAAGAAGAAGAAGAAGAAGAAG
>JABUQX010064824.1:0-2500 GCA_015478945.1 Trachelipus rathkii
ATATATATATATATATATATATATATATATATATATATATATATATATATATATATATATATATATATATACTATATATATATATATATATATTATATATATATAAATATATATATATATATATATATATATATATATACTGCTATATACTATATATACTTTTTATATAATAACCTTATATAACCCATATATGCTGCTGCTGCTGCAACACTATATATATATATAGCTCTTGCTAAATATATATATAAAAATATAATATATATATATATATATATATATATATATATATATATAATATATATATATATATATATATATATATATATAATATAATAACAATAATAATAGTATATATATATATATATATAATATATATATATATATAATAATAATAATATATATATATATAATATATATACATATATATATATATATATATATATAATATATATGTAATAATAATAATAATAACCAACAATATGTATATATATATGTAATATATATATATAACCAATATAATATATATGTAATATGTAATCTGTATATATGTATATATATATATATATATATATATATATATATATATATATATATATATATATAATATATATAATAACATATATATAAAATATGAATTTTTATTTATATATATATTACATAATATATATATGTACATACATATATATATATATATATATATATATATATATATATATATATCTTATATATATATATATATATATATATATATATATATATATATATATATATATATATAAAAATATTATATATTTATATTAATATATTTATATATATATATTTAATATATATATATATATATATAATATATATAATAACTATATATATATATATATATATATATATAATAATAATATCTTTCTCTTTCCTGCTGCTGCTGCTCTCCACTTATGCATATATGATATATATATATATATATATTAAAATCTAATATAATTATCAGTTAATTAATTTAATTAATCAATTTATTTTATTAATATTAGAAAAGCCATAGGTATGAAAACAAGATACAATTATGTTGCAAGCATAGATTTTTACAAACTTAGGCTATCCTCATGATTAAAGCATTTGAGCAACTGAAAATTAATGAAACGAATTCGCTAAAATTTTCTTAATCAAAGTTAATTTATATTTGAATATTTTCCTGATTAAAGTAAATTTTTAGTTAACATTTAGTTTAAATTTAATTTAACGTTAATATTTTCTTCAATAAAGTTAATTTACTCTTTAATATTTAAAATTATTCGTTAATATTTTCTTGATAAAAGTTAATTTATTCGGTAATATTTTCTTGATGAAAGTTAACTTACTCTTTAATATTTTCTTGATTAAAGTTAATTTATTCGTTAATATTTTCTTGATAAAATTTAATTTATTCGTTAAAATTTTCTTGATTAAAGCTAATTTATTTGTTATTGTTTTCTTGATTAAGTTAATTTATTCGTTAATATTTTCTTGAGTAAAGTTAATTTGTTTGTTAATATTTTCTTGATTAAAGTTAATTTATTTGTTAAATTTTCTTGATTAAAGTTTATTTATTCGTTAACATTTTCTTGATTAAAGTTAATTTATTCGTTAATATTTCCTTGATTAAATTTAATTTATTCTTTAATCTTTTCTTGATTAAAGCTAATTTATTCATTAATATTTCTTGATGAAACTTAATTGATACGTTAATATTATCTTGATTAAATTTAATTTATTCGTTAATATTTTTTTGATTAAAGCTAATTTATTCATTAATATTTCCTTAGGAAACTTAATTTATTCGTTAATATTTTCTTTATTAAAGTTAATTTATCCATTGATATTCTCTTGATTAAAGGTAATTTACTATCAAAACTGTAAATAATGAAAAGTAATAAGTTACGTACAAATCATATTTGTGAAAGAAGTTTGATGAAACGTATTTCTATAAGAGTCTAACTTTCTATTAGTTTTTTGAGGGTCCTTTTTTGAAATATTGTTTATCTTTCTCTTTCTTACAGCTCATTTCAAATATTTCATGTAAGTTTCATGAAAATTGACTGTCGTCTTTTTTTATATATAATTTCCTTCATAGTCAAATGTTATGAATATGAAATTTAGGACCACATAACTTTTTTCAGGGTAATTTTTAAAAAAAAAAAAAAAGTTTTTTCTTTATTATAAATCATTTCAAACATTTCATAAAAGTTTTATAAAATCTGAAGGGTGGGTTCATTTTAACTAGGAACATAGTAATAATAATAATAATAATAATAATAATAATAATAATAATAATAATAATAATAATAATAATAATAATAATAATAATAATAATAATAATAATAATAATAATAATAATAATAATAATGATAATAATAACAATAATAATAATAATATAATAATAATAATAATAATAATAATATTCATTAATAATAATAATAATAATAATAATAATAATAATAATAATAATAATAATAATAATAATAATAATAAT
>JABUQX010064824.1:30000-32500 GCA_015478945.1 Trachelipus rathkii
ATATATATAATATATATATTACCTATATTTGCATGATGACTTTCAAAGTATTCCACACATAGGTGTACAATTTAGACTGATGCAAAATGTAGGGATAAAAATTTTTTTTTAGTTTTTCAACAAGACACCCGCCAATTTTGTTTATATTGTAAAAACAACATTGGGTGCAAAATTTTAGGGTGATTGAATAAACCTTAGAGGTTGCTACCAAGGTTTGAAATATATTGTTCGCTGATTTTCACACTACCCATTGAGGTACAGCGTATAGCGCGTTAACTTTTTTTTAAAGTGGAAGTTTCCCCATGAGGCATATAATAACCACATACAGTTTCATCTGTTTATTATATATTATTGTTCCCTATGATGTAAGAGTATTGTTTTCTTGTTTTTGTCGGCAATAGATTTCCTGTAATGATGTATAACTTGTAGGAGGTACTGTTTCTGCTCTTCATCATTTGTTATCAGTTTGTTGTATTCTTGTATTAGCCGCACACCCCTCTCTGCAGTATCATTTACAACTTTTAGCTCTCTTACGATTTCTCTTGCTTTCATATAGCTCTTGTCATCATTCCACTCTGCAGCATCTTTGTCTAGAAATTTGTGAGGCAATGATAGTATGTCAAAGAATCGTTCTGTGTTTGGCTGTAATGTAAATCTGCAATTGTTTTTGGGAATACTGACTTTCAGGGATTTATGGTTGCTTCTTTTTTTACGGTTGTAATCCTTGTTTTGGATTTACATGTTCTCTTTTTTTTGTCTCAAGCAAAACCTCTGAATCAAAAAATGCAAGAGCAACAAGTTCCTCAGAGAGGTACCACAAATGCCTCAAAACTTTATTAAGGGCAGCACTTGCAATGGTATCATCTTTTTCCTTGTACTTTTGCAGCCTTTGTAGAAGATCCAAATCCGAACGTGGAGCACTGATGGCTATGGATGCCGTGAACCACGATCTAATATATATATTGTTGTTAAAAAACAGGAAATATCACTCAGTCCTCTTTTCTTCTTTGGAGTCAGTCTTAAACTGGGTTCTTAACATCATATTTTAATAAGTAAATTTGGCCTTAGACATCCAAGGTGCCATGATATGCTCAGAGGACTTTTAAATCGATTCCTGATGTGGAGTGTTACCAGGAAATCAATGTTAGCTCGAGATATAATTTCTTGTATATCATTACTGAGGTGTGGTGTTTCTGATAAGCTTTGCCGCGTGTCAACAAGAGTGTAACGATATCACCGAGCTTTTGGTGTTATTTTTCGTCCTTGGGATGAGGAGGGGTTCTCTGCGGCTGTTTGGTACTTTGTTGTATCAATTTTCACCCACGCCGATTTAAATCTCTTAAAAAGAGTAATGTCAGGTCCAGAGGAAGCAGGCAAAGAGACAGAAACAGCTGCTTTCAATGTTAATTCTAAAATGTGATGGCGACAAGCTAGCCACAGCATGTGTTTACCCATTCTTTGCTCTAGTAACATACAGGCACCACTCCTATTACCTGTGTTGGCTGGAGTGGTGTCAAAGGACATGCACTTGACTTGCTTAGATATATCCCATTGCAATACTAATTGATATACAGCATCTGCAATATTTTTACCTGTTCCACGGGTAAGCTTCGGAACGCCAAAAAGCTTATCGACACCTAGTCCAGAAATTAGGACTGGCAGTCGTTCGATATTTTCATGACCGGTTATATCTTCCATTAATTTGCCATCCCAATGTATTTGCAGAGGACAATTTGTTTTGAAATCCTTCATCAAGTTTTCTGCCATTTTCTTCCTGTTTTGTTGTCTTGCTCGTCTTACTGATGAATAGCTGATGCTATATTTTTCACAGTTGTGACCAAGAGTTTCTACTGCTGGGATCAAGATTTGTGAAGCAGATCTGTCACTTATTTTGGTAGCATCAAGAGCTGCAAGCATGGATGTGTCCATAAGTTTCACTCGTTTTGGCTTTGATTTCGTTCCTCTCGACGTTGATGGCTGATGAGGTTCTAACACATATTCTTCATCTGATGATGAACTATTGTTATTCGACCCTGATGTGCTTGAACTTGACAACGCAGCTACATCAAACGTTGCTGCTTCCCTCTTTCTCTTTGTAACAAGCAATGACTCCCTCTCTCTGGCAATCTTTTCTTTCCGTAATAACGTTTTATCCACTCCAACCATTTTGCCTTGTCTTTTTTCCCGTTGGAGCATCAAAAACGCACGATCTTCGTCTATCTGTATCATGTCAAGAGCATTTGCATGCGCAATATCAAACAGATTATCTAAGTCGTTTTTCCATCTCTCTTGTTTCTGAACCAGACCACATGACTGTTTCTTCTTATTATTTCTGTTCTTTTTAAACTTGCCAAAAAATTGTAAAGTTTCTTTATTTTTTTAACGATCTGGCATTTCAACATTGTTGGGATGCCTGCTTTTTCCCACACTGTCAATTACGTCTACGGCAGTAGAGGTGGCCTATTTTTCACCTGATGGTTTTTTTGTTCAATTTGTAGTT
>JABUQX010064825.1:5000-7500 GCA_015478945.1 Trachelipus rathkii
ATTTTATGGTGAAACAAAAATCTCTTTTTGTTGTTAATGGTATTTGCAAAGATTATCATTACGAAACTAATCATTACGACTCGGTCATTTAATAAATTTATCCTCGGAACCATGGGCGTACGCAGGATTTCATTTAGAAGGGGGCAAAGGTTGTAATATATATATATATATATATATATATATATATATATATATATATATATATATATATATATTATTATATAATATATAATATCTATATATATGTGTTGTGTGTGTGTGTGTGTGTGTGTGTGTGTGCGCGAGCGTTTGTGTGTCTGTGTGTACGCAGAATTTGCCTTAAGGACTGGCAGAGGTTGAATGATTTTTGTCCTTGCTCACACTAATCACTAGACGCGTGGGTTGGTTAAAAAGGGAATAAACGCATATAAACCTTTCCAAGCGTTCAAATGACGCAGTTTTAAATACTGATAGCAATTAGTTAAATTACTAATTATTAATCATAATTCAATATTACTAAAACCCAATTCTATTTTCGATAGCTGCATTAATTAAATATTAGTATTAAAATGTTATATCTTAATTAAATATTTCACTTTTTTCGTTTCATTATTTATAATTCTTTAAATTATCATTTTCTATCGATTGAAGTATCTTTTTCAGTTTTTCTTCTAATAAAACCTTGAAAACACCGTCTGGCAGACATATGAGGTCCATTTTTTTATTTCGTCAAGATTTAGGAGGGGTAAGTGCTTTCCCCTTTCCCCCTCCTGCGTACGCCCATGTCTCGGGTGAGTATTTTAACATACAAAGTGAATGAGAGAACCTGAAAATTTGACTTCATTTAGTAGTAATTAACCCCTGTCTAGACTTTTCAAAACCCATAGAATCAAAACAGATATAAACGGCGCTCAAATTAAAGGAAGCTACATAGGGTTCATAATGTTGGGACTTGGCTTAAAAGGAGTCCGTTTAAAAAAAAATTTTTAATTGATAATTTACTAAACTGTTTGTTCTTCCAAAATATTGAGGAAGGTATTAAGTTTGAGCTAATATGAAGGAGGGAGCTTCTTTGATTTATTCATTCTAAAAATTGCTACTTTAAATAATCATTGTTCTATCCCAGCCTCCGAGTACATAACTCAAGTCATATCACTCTCAATTATCACGCTATATATATTTAATATAATACTGGATTATTTTATAATGAGGAAATATGATATATATTAAATAAATAGATATAGTATATATTATATAAATACTTTTATAAGTTAGTATATAGTTTATATATATTATAATAATATATATATTTTATATATAGATATATATTATAAAAATTTTATAAATTTATAAAACTATTATATTATATAAATCTACCTTAAAATACGCAGCCTTACTAACATGGAGCATGCCACTTTTTCCATTTCCTCTTTATTATTCAAAGTATAAAATACTGGATAATAAAATTAATTTTTAACTGAATCCTTATATATTTAATTCAACCACAATTTATATTTAATAGATTTAAAGCAAAAATAAAAATTCTTGGATAATAAAAACTTTATAATAATAATTATAATTAATAATAAAATTAACAACATTCTTCCCCCACGATAACAGCACCAACTAACCAGGACATATGTACCACATAATAATCACACAAAATTATCTTGACAAACATCAACAGAAGTACTTTATAAACAACAACCCGCCATACATAATCCAACACACATATGAATAATAATTAATAATAATAAAATATAATAAAATATAATATATCAGAAAAATAAAAAAAAAAAATAAATTAAAATAAATTAATAAATATATATGAAAATTAATCATAAGTAAATAAGAATAATAATAAATATATATACATTAAATAATTAATATAATAAATAATAAATTAAAATAATGTAATAATTTAATGCTCAAATAATCCGTGATAAGAAACTTAAGATATCAAATTATAAAAAATAAATAAAAACAAAATAAAAAAGCAAAATAAATAGTATTAGAGAATAAAAATAATAATACACTAATAATTTGTATTGCATCAAAATAATTATTTAGTAAATAATAATAAATAATGAAATACACAATCAATAAAATACAATAACTACATAAATAAAATAATATAATATTAAAATATCTAAATAATAATAATACTAATTTAATAACTATGATAACTAATATATTAATATAAGTAAAATAATAATAATAAATAATTAATAATAATTGTAATATATAATAATAATAATAATAATAATAATAATAATAATAAGTAATAATAATAATAATAATTATTATGAAAGGGATAAGACATTTTAAATAAATTAATATCTACTCAAAACATTATCACCTTACAGATTTTTTTTTTAAAATATAGTTTATTAAAATATATATTTATATATTTAATATTATATATATATATATATATATATATATATATATATATACTTAAATATATAATATATTATATATTAAAATATATATAAATATATATTTAATGAGTCATATAATT
>JABUQX010064825.1:10000-12500 GCA_015478945.1 Trachelipus rathkii
ATAATATAATATATATATTATATAATATATATAAATATATTATATATATATATATAATAAATATATAGATATATATATTATATATATATATATATATATATATATATTACAGTATATATATAGTATATATAGGTATTTGAGAGTGATATGACTTGAGTATGTTACTATTATGCTGGGATAGAACAATGAATTGTTTAAAGTAGAATTTTTAGAATGAATATCAAAGAAGCTCCTCCTCTATTAGTAATTAATACCTTCTCATATTTGGAAGAAAAACAGTTTAGTAACATTATCATTAAAATTTTAACGACACTCTTTAAGCAAAGTCCTACTTTGAAACCCTAATGTAGCTGCCTTTAAACGCCTTATTCTATATCTTGTTGATTCTATGGGCAGAAAAGTAATAGACTATGGGGTTATTATACTGAAGTCAAGTCAGGTGTTATCACTTTGAGTGATAAATCTCAAACCCGAGGACATGGGCGTACGCAGGAGGGGGAAAGGGGAAGCACTTACCCCTCCTAAATCTTGACGAAATAAAAAAATGGACCTCATATGTCTGCCAGACGGTGTTTTCAAGGTTTTATTAGAAGAAAAACTGAAAAAAGATACTTCAATCGATTAAGAAAATGAATTAAAGAAAATAAATATGAAAGTGAAAAGTGAAAATATAAAAGTAATAACTATAAAATACTAATTTATATTAATTAGAACCTTTTATTAAATAAACAATTAGTTAAATAAATAAATACTTTAATAATTAGTAATTACTTAAAAATTGCCTTCTTATGAGAGTTTAAATATACCAATAATTTAGTAAAAATATAAAGAACGCCTTGGAAAGTGTCTCATTATTAATGCATAATAAACTCACCTTTCTTAACCCAACCACGGCGTGTTTCTATGATTAGGGAAGCAAAAGAGACATAACAAAAATCATTCAACCTCTGCCTAGTCCTTAAGTGCTAAAATTCTAAGTCGATCAACACAGAATCATCACTCAAACGGCTTCGCGCACCACATCACTACATCAACATACACACACACACACTGCTTTTTTAGAATATTTGACATTTTCTAAATTGAAACATATAATATTATTTTTTTATCAATATGTTTTTCATTTTATAATAAAATTTCCTCTCGTGCAAAAATCAAACCCCATTTTAAGATTAATCTAAAATATTATATTTTATAAATGTTGTAAAATATATTATAGTAGCAAAAAATATTTATATCGTAGAACTTTTCTTATAAGAGTGAGTATTAGATATCTCAAGAAATTTTTATTTATATATATATATATTTTATTATCTACTCCCACTCAACCTTTTGCACCACTTCTAAAATGACACATAACAATGAACGTACGCCCATGTGCCGAGGATAATTTATTTAAAATGACCAGTCGTAATGATTAGTTCGTAATGATAATTTCTAAATAACTATTTATACAACAAAAAGAGCATCTGTTTGTAAATTCACCATAAATATTAAAATTAATAAAAATCAAAGTCTTTTATGTTAGCTAAGTAATCAACCTCAGCGATCTTAATTAAGGAGTAACTAATTAATTACAATCTCAGCATAGATATCATGATAAGTAAATATTATATATATTAATATAAATATATACTAATATTAATATATATATATATATTATATTATTATATATATATATATATATATATATATATATATATATATATATTATATGTTTTTTAAAATAAATTTACTTACAATGTACGATATTATTAAATAATTCCTTTTTTTTATTAATAATCATAAATTGGTGGGGAGGAAAAAATGGAAATTGGCAAACTCCTGGTGTCTTAGGCAGGAGTAAACACTTTGCAACCACTAGCCATGAAAAACCTTAATTAATATCATTTCTTTAAAAAAAAAAAAAACATGGTTGGAGACTGGATAAGAGTTAGAAGAGTTTGACGAAGCGGGAAAGTTCTAGTAATCAACTTTTCAAAAAGAAAAATTAAGGAAATGAATCAAAACTCCAGATTAATAATGCATTCTCTAATACCAAAACAAAAAAATAAGAGTCATTGTAGAGAAATCTTTCAGCTGCCGTCGGTGTGATGAACTTCTGGAAGGAGTTTCAAAGGCGCTCAATCTCTTAGAAGTTTATATAGTTATTGGAAAAACAAACTCGGTGAGACAAATAGATAATGAAATGGCAAGGAATATTAAAGAAAAATTTCTTATTGAGTTTTGGTCTTTCAAGAAGAAAACATGCTGATAGAAAGTGTCCGAGCACAAAATATTTAGCACAAAATATTGCGTTTTTGAAAGCATTAAAAATTGCCATGATTTCGCCTCCTAACTTTATAAAAGAAACATCAGAGTAAATTGCTCTAAACGTAACTCTCGTGGCTATGTCTAGTGTTAAATGTGTAGGAAGGTGGGTATCTGCTAAGAGTAGAAAGTTAATGAAGTGACAGTCAGGAGGTTATTAATTAAAGGCACAACAAATAATTTAAAATGA
>JABUQX010064825.1:20000-34862 GCA_015478945.1 Trachelipus rathkii
TTTATTTGTTTGTTTGTTTGTTTGTCTGTTTGTTTATTTGTTTGTTTGTTTGTTTGTTTGTTTGTTTGTTTGTTTGTTTGTTTGTTTGTTTTTACCCCAACAAACAATTCATCATTTCTCTTCTTGAGAAAAAAGAAATGAAATGAAATTGATTTGATGAATAAAGAATCTTTATTAACAAGTTTCTTTTTGCTGTAGTTTAATTTTTAATTTATAAATGTTTTCTCTAAAACTTGTGATACCAGTTAACTGTTAGAAAGAACATTGTTATTTTGAACATTGCTATTTTGAACATTGTTACTTTGAGCATTGCTATTTTGAACGTTGTTATTTTGAATAGTGTTATTTTGAACATTGTTATTTTGAACGTTGTTATTTTGAGCACTGTTATTTTGAACATTGCTATTTTCCAAATTTTGGCTGTTTTTAAGTAGAAATTTTAAATTGCTTTAAAAACTTAGAATATTGAAAGTTTGAACGAATAAAGTCTTTTCTCTTTAAGAAGCCTTTATATTCTTCCTTTTTGTGATTCCATCATCATTAAAAACCAATCTTGAAAGTTAAAGTTCAAGAGGCCCCAGGGTAGGATTACACCATCATTAAGGAACCAGCATTGTAAGTTTGATTAATAAAATCTTCATCAGGCAAAGAATTCCGAATAGACTTTCCCTTTGCAATTTTACCATCATTAAGAAACAATCTCGAAAATTTGAGTGAAAATTTTTTCTTCAAGTTAAGAAGCCACAGTAGAATTTTCTCTTGTGATTCCATTATCATTAAGAACCCAATGATGTAATTCCCAAATCGCTTAATTTTTTAGTTTATAAGTCTGCTTTTAGTCATTAAAGATTTAAAATGCGAGCAAAGTTGATGGAGATTGAGTCTGTCCTTGAAAGTTTACGAAATAAAATGTATCATAACGTATTGATACATCAGGTATCTTGAATCTAATTTGAGCTTTCAATCCTTTTCTTGTCTATCTAGTGGGTCGCGTGTTGGGATATGCTCAAAAAAACATGGTAGTGTATGATATATGTATTATATTTAGTAAACTATATTATAAATAATATACTATGTAATACTTAGTTATATATTTATATATATATATATATATTTTATATATATAAAATATGTGTAGTTATATAATTAATCAAAATAATTTTAATATATATGATTGATCTTTTTATAACCTATATATTTATATATATAATTATATATATATATATATATAATACAGCAATTTTTAATATTATTCCAGTGGGTCTTATTAAGAACCTGACCAATTTCTTCTCAGTGGGTCAGATGGGAATCTGACCCATTTCTTCCCAGTGTGTCTTATGAGGAACTTGACCCATTTCTTCTCAGTGGGTCTTATTAGGAAAATGACTCATTTCTTCTCAGTGGGTCTTATGAGGAACATGCCCCCTTTCTTCCTAGTGGGTCTTATGAGGAATCTGACTCATTTCTTCCCCTATCCCCCCCCCCCAAAAAAAAGAAAATGGTACTGACTCATGAAAGCAAACAATGTTAATAATTTACATAATAATTAATAATAACTGAATATTATAACAAAAACAAATTTCCTCTCCGTCAATTCAGTAACAATATTTTAAATTTATTCATTAAAGTATCACAGTGAGTGGACAAACAAAATGTCATTTAAAACATTGAAAATAAAATCAACTCTGTGTTATTATTATTATTATTATTATTATTATTATTATTATTATTATTATTATTATTATTATTATTATTATTATTATTATTATTATTATTATTATTATTATTATTATTATTATTATTATTATTATTATTTGCATTAAATTATTATTGAAATTTTAATCAGCTTCTAATTAATGTTGGAGCATTTGCAAGCCTCCTTTCCAATTTCCTAAGGTAACAAGTCCTTACATGAGTAATTTTTTTAAGGGACTATTCTAGAAATAAAATGTAGAAACTGCTCGCTGAATTTTAATCTAATATTTCGCCCTTGGCCACTCAGGTAATAGAGTCTCAGAGACGAGTCTAGACTATTTACTCATAAAATTGATGAACAAATATGTTATTTAAAATATTCCACAATAATAATAAATGTATGAAGTATTCAAATTTAATAAGTTATTTAAATTATTAACTAATCGAATAACAAATTTAAAATCTCTTAAGTAATTATTATATTAATAGAAAGACTTCTAACTAGCCTATACCTTAAAAAAAATGTAACAAAAATAGTTTTTTCCATTTCTAAATTTCATCGCGTAATATAGATGTTGATAATTGGCTTTGTGCTTTTTTATAAGAGGATCAGCAATCCTCAATTCAAAAATATTTCCTGCTCGGTGTAGTATATTGAAATTGGAAATGTCGAGATTGGGTTTAGGGGTTCCGTGATCGTTTTTCAAATTATTATTATTATTATTTTAAGAACAATTTATCTACACATGAAAGTCAATTTTAACGTAAGCGTGTGTTACAATTCTTTCAATTTAATTTATTATTAATAATTTTATTTTCTCCCAAATATTTATTTATTTTATTATTTCTATTTTCATATTGTTATGCATTATTTATTTTTATATCTCATTATCATTATAATATTTATTATTATTATTATATTATTTTATTATTATATTATTATTATTATTATATATGCTCTTTAAATGTCTTTTCCAGCTTCTTAAAGACATTAATCGCTACATGATTGATATTGTTAAGGACTTCCGAATCCTGAAGTAAAATAAGTTAACAATTTTCTGAACTTTCATTCTAATATTTCTTTTGGACGCTTCAGGCATCATCAGAGACTAGTTCTAGACTAAATTAACAATTGATGAAACAAAAGAAGCATAACTTAAATTTAAAATTTTTGAAGTAACAAATAGTATAAACTATCGTTAAATTTAAAGTCTTGAAATAAAAATTATAACGATAGAGAAATTCTACACTCAAAAGATGTTCAAAACAATTTCATCTCATTGCCCTTGTTTTTAATAACTCATTTGTTCCTTTTGATTAGGAGGGACTCAGCCAACCTCAGTTCGAAAACATTTTCAGTTCTACTTGAATTTTATGCTAAAATTGGATATCTCAAATTTAAAAATGATACTATCCAGTTCTGTGTTTTAAATATTCAAAGATAATACTGGTCTTGTCTCTATGTTGCGAGACACGAAGTTTGTGGGAATTGGTAGTATACCCGACATAAAATATGCAACGTGACTCACATTCTCCTTAGTCCCATTAATTCTTTCAGAAAACATTGATGAAAGTTTGAATAGCTTATAGTAAGATCTAATTTTTATTACTTTTTTTATTACTTATTAGATGAAAGTTTGAATAGCTTATAGTAAGATCTAATTTTTATTACTTTTTGGTTATATTTGGACTTAACGGGATAAAACTATTTCCTTTAGCCGATTATTCTCACAATTAAAGCCCTCTACCGTCTGCGATCTGAAATAGAAAGTTAAACTATCCGCTATTAATATCTTCTGGTTTTCATCAAGTATTTTCTTAATTATAAATGTTTTAATGATTTTATCTAGCATACTTTAAGAAAAGTTATTAATAACAAGACTCGATTTGATTCTAGATAGTTCTGCGTCAAAAGATTTCCAGTTTTGTCAAGTGCGGTACGGTTTTTTCAGTAAAGTTTTAATAAGTGAGATTTTGTAAGATAAGAGTTGATATGAACTGAAGTTATTATAAAGACATTTGTCAGAAGGTTTTGGCGTAAATGCTTATCGTGAGATTTCAGCTTGAATCAAAAGAGATGTTTACATCTAAGAAATGGAAAAAAATATTTTCAGAATTTTCAAAAATAAAATTAAAAAAATTTAAATTTTAAACTCATCGATAAAGTTCTTAAAAGTTTGTTTTTTTAAGTAGATTTTTTTTAATCTAAGGAATATATACACTCTTAGATATATTCCATTGATGTCGAAAGCTCGCTCTTAAACGTACCTGACCTGTGAAAGATACGATTAAGATAATATTAAACAGGACTTATATCAAACCTTGCCTACAACCACCCAATATTGATAAATCTATTTAATAAACACTTTTAAGCAAATGCACTTCTAATGATTCCTGTGGAATTTGACAGTAAAACATATATCAAGATGGATGGTGCTTCTATGGGTTCCCTACTTGGACCAACGTTGGTCGATTTGTACATGTCGCATATTGAAAATATAATATTAAGTTGCAATAATTCATTCAACCTCAAGCTCTTTTTCCGATATGTTGACGACACCTTTGTAGCCTTCAAATGTGATGATGATGTTAATAAGCTCTTTTCAATGAGCTCCGAAATTTGTTTTTTAAATTTTACTTTGGAGAATTCTGAAAATATTTACTTCCATTTCTTAGATGTTAATATCTCCTTTGATTCAAGCGAAACTTTTATCACAAGCATGTACGTCAAAACTCATGACAATGGTTATTAAATTCAATTCATTCCTACCCTCATAGTTAAAAGAAAACGCACTTCTTAAAACTTTACTGCATAGAGCCTACCGTACCGCATTTGCTCTAACTGGAAACTTTTGGACGCAGAACTTCTGAGAATCAAATAATCTCGCTAATGATAATTTTCCTCAATATATGTTAGATAAAATCATAAAAACATTATTTATAAACAAGAAAATGATTGCTGAAAAAACGCAAAGAAGATAAGAATACTGATAGTTTGACTTTCGAATTCGGATCGCAGACGATAAATGGCTATAATTATGAGAATAATCTGCTAAAAAGAATAAAGAATATTTCAATATCACGCTGTCCAAATTTAACTAAAAAAGAATAAATCAGATCTTACTATAAGCAATTCTTCTTTTTTCTCTCTTGGAGTAAAAGGCCGACAAAGG
Source organism: Trachelipus rathkii (assembly GCA_015478945.1). Classification (NCBI taxonomy): domain Eukaryota; kingdom Metazoa; phylum Arthropoda; class Malacostraca; order Isopoda; family Trachelipodidae; genus Trachelipus; species Trachelipus rathkii. The sequence goes on from JABUQX010064825.1 coordinate 24,869, forward strand.
AAACATCAAAATCTAACGTATAGCAAAGAACAATAATTGATGGAGTGGAAAAAAGGCAAGCTAGTTGGAAGATAGGGCGAGTCAATTATATATAATACGTGAAATCAACAATAGCAGGCGCTCCGACTGCACAATTTTAGAAAAGAAAATTATCATACTTCATTCCAAGTATAATGACTTGAATCTATAGGATATATATGTAAAGAAATATTAAGTATTGGGAGGGACACTCACGTATAGCTGAGGAGTATTTAAGTAGTGGGCAGATCCGGCGAAGGTTCGCGAGAGTGCATATAACCATAAATATATGTTATATATTATCCTATTCAGGATTAGCTAACACATGTGTATATAACTTATAAAGAATCACTTAATCAATAATATATTGACTTAGAAACATTAGATGGGGCCATGAAATGAAGAACCAGAAGTATAGCCTGTGAGTCTCGGAGTGAGATCAAAAATATTGGAAAAAACTCTCGCAGTTTTTTAGTCGGGACGTACTATTTTTATATAAACAACTTTTGCATATATGTACGGCTTGTAATCTATTTTTTTTCCTGAAAAAGAGAAGCCGACAATTTCCGTCTCCGTGTTAATACTCATACTCATTTTTATGAAGTGTAATTTCTAGTGTTGTTAGAGTATATCCTGTGATTCTTCATTCAAAATTGAGAGAGGGGCCTGCAAGCGGAACTCACATGATAATCAACTGGCTGTCGCATATCATAACTTATTAACATTGACAGTAGTTATATATAATAATATATTAATATTAATAATATAATAATTATAAATTAAATTAAAATGATAAATATTAAATGATAATATATTAGATAATTAATAAAATAAATTAAAATTGAGCGTTTTGTATGATATAATTTAATGATAATTATTACTATAATAAGAATAAACTATATTATTAATATAAAAATTAATTAAATCATATAAATAAATAATTAAATATCTAAATAACTATTATGATATTAATATAAATAAATTATAATGAATAATTCACATGGAGATATATAGAGTGTTAAAGTTATCACTCACTTATATAGATATATTTTAAAGTAATATAATAATTTAATAGTTTAGGAAAAATAATTTAAGTAATTAAAAAAACCAATAATGTATATAATGATATATTTTATTGATTAATTAGTAAGAATATAGAAAAAGAAGTATCACGTAAGATATGATAGACCAAGAAAGTAAAAAACAGAAGTGGTTGAAGAGATTAAGAAAGATAATAATAAGATAGAAGAAAGGAGATATAATGTATAGCGTAAAAGATGATAGAAATGATAATAATGATAGAAGATATGAAAGAAGAACATATGTATAGCATTATATGATTTCCGGATATTGGATAAAAAGGCCCAGTTATGATATATGATAAGAATGTATTATGTTGACACATGTATAATGAGAGAGGGAAGTGAATCGGCAATTAGATATACTACTATTGAGTGTTGATGAATTAGAGATATTATTTAAGTTCATATTATTTTTGTTAGTTAAAATGTTACTTATTTTAGGAGTGTAAAAGATAAATATACTATGTAGTAATACATATGATTAGATGCAGCTAATTTAATGTATTATTTGTTGTAATAAAACTAAGATGGGTATAGGTATTAATTAATTTAATTAGAAATACACATTGGAGTGATGATTATTGATATTTATTTTATTGAACATTATTAATAATAATATAATATATATATATCATATGAATTATGTATGTAAGTTCACTCTATTAGTATAGCTTATGCACATATTATGTTGATTACAATAATATGTTTGATTGTAGATTTTCGCGTCTATATAGTTATTTATTATTTAATTATTCATCTCAATTCTGCACTCGCTCCTGAGCGTTAGTAGTAAAGTATTGATAATTATAGGGTGGGGTGTTGAGAGTATTGTGTTGGTAATATACAATATAGGATGTATGTTTATAGATTGAGGCTGTATGCGTGTTACGTAGCATGCCATTGTAAGTTCAGAAGGGTATATTTGTCGAGAAGCGAAATTCTCTATGTGAACTTCAGACGACCAGTGCGGTATAGCGTAGATCAACACGAGGCGTCGTCGCTTATTAGCGACCGTTGCTGGTTTCAAGGAGGAAGTTATGAAATAAACACTAAGATCAATTCAGGCTTCACCATCCTCGCTTCGCCTCTGCTTTCTTACACGAAAGTTGCGCAAATAATCTCATGATGTGAGTCCAGATGGTGGGACCAATTCGGACGGCACGACAGAAAAGTCTTGCGCTTTTCTCCTGTCTATGTATTGTGCGCGGCTCATTGGTTCCCGCCATGAAGACGATCTGAGCCATTAATGGTTGAGCTGGATGCAGCTCACCGGCGGTTTTGGTCGCGTTTTCTGTTCATCGGTCCACATGAGTGCCTCTTTCAGCGGTGTGTATTAGTTCTGGTCATCTCCTTTTGTTGTGTGTTCATCATACTATACTACTACTCCATCATAGTGTGAGTATTACGTCTGTCGGTGTACGTGGGTTCGGACATGTTTCATTATGAGTTATACCGGAGGTGAGGTAGTGGTTTTAGTGTTAACAGTGATCTTAAATTTGTAGGGATATATACGTTCTGTTCGTGCTATAGTATATTAGGTAGTTATTGATTTATGTTGTTTCTTTTTTATGGGACTGGGGTAGTGATATTAGTATGATATGTGAGTCGGTTTTATGTCGTCGTAGTGTAGTACTGCGGTGTAGGATATGAGCTAATCGTGGACTTGTGTTACTCCGTTCTACGGGCTGATTGTAGCTATTAGGGATTGTTAGTGAAGTATTGTGTATATGTACTTTGCAGGTATTTAATATGTACTATAGTATTGTATAGGTATATATTATTATGTTCGGGTGGCTTAGGGTGGCTCAATGAAGGCTTAGGGCATTCAGACGTAGTCAGGTTACTTATTATGACTGAGTATGCGTGAGATTATATGGTGCGTTTTATTTTCCCTGATCTCTCGCATATGTATTTCATCTTGCACTTTCTCGTGTGAGGTGTATTCGAGTGATTCGTTTTATTGGAGAGTGTTGTAGGTGACACTCCGCAGTGAGTTATATGGTCGCAAATCTGTAGAAACCAATCTCTGAAAACATTGGGCCGTATCATGATTATGCTTCGCATTCGCAGCTGACACTTCATAATGACAGGTTACTACGCTTAGCCACGAGCTTGTGTCTACTATGACACGATACCGTGAGATCTCTAGTAAACACTGGATAGTTTGTAGAGGTACTAACATATATATATTTATCCTCGCCCTATATATAATAGGGGGTATAGTTATATGATGTTAAGTTTAAAGTATATTAACGTCTATAGGCAGTATACGTATATAGGTTAAACTAGTTATGGTATATATAGTGTACTTCTGGTTAGAGAGAGGGTGGGAGTGTATAATCAAACTGGTTGTGGTAGTTTAGGAACGGAGCTATTTCTGTATATTTATATATGTACTCTACGGACTGTCGGCTCAGTATTTACCTTGATACTATCTCTTCATATATCGACTCTCTGTTGTATCACATAATCTTAGAATAGAGCAATATAGTTTATGATCAGATACAACCATTGTATTAATGCTGATTGCATATTAGGTGTAAATTTGGAGGTTACTTTCAAAAATATATAGTTGACGTGTTCCCATTTAGCAGTAGTACTTATTAGTTGGGTGTAGTTCACTATATATATAGAGAGTTATTATATATATATTATATATATATATTATATTATATATATATGTAAGTTATAGGTATACATATATAATATATATATAGTATATAGTTATATATATATAACTATATATAGAGTATCTGTAGTTTCCAATAATACTTCAAATAAAAGTTGTTTTTTTTTAAAATTTTATCGTCGTTATTCCTCTATTTTGGAATCCCGCAGATGTGAAAATGCTCTTGAGACTCATCCGCACGACTTCTAATCATCCCGCTTCGATAACTATATGTAAATAAATCACAACGGCATCTGTGGATGTCAAAACTTATTTTGTTCAACATCGATTGATCAAATCTACGTAATCATATTTATACGCCAAATATCACTAAGAAGATAAGTCATATATGTTGATCAGTTAGCGTAACTATACCAGATATATACACCAGTAAGTACGATATATAGCCAAGTGTATCGTTGAGATATACTTGATCAAAAGTATATATGTAGGTCAAGAATGATTAATTGATAACATAATAGGATGATATACTCGAGGAATGACTTATATGATTATCCTATATGTTATGTACGCTATACTATGTTCATAGATTGAATCATAAAATTCTCTTATACTATATAACTTATATATATATATACGCGGGAGCTATTACGTCATACTTATCAATTTATAGTATCGGTTATATTATTTATAATTGTTTAAGAATATAGGATGAAACATAGTAATTCCTATTTATCATATTATGCTGTAGTATAGAGAAAATATATAAGTTACAATATATTAAATATTCATTATATATGTTACGAACTATATTATGATAACTTATAACAAGTTTTCAAAGGTATTATATTAAATTATTTTATATTTATATAAGAACATAAAAGAATAAAAATTTGTCGTCAATCCAGACTGAAATATTTTTGTTCACTTATATATATCCTAGCCAATACTTATATTGCAGAGGTTGTCATGGGATCAGGACCTCAGCCTTATTTTGGCGGGAACATACTCTGGCAATATCACTTATATATGTTTTATGATATCTTTGACCATCAAAAAGAAATCGCTTTTTACTCAAAATCTTCGCACAAGAAGATAGAAAAAAGTCCAAGTACAAAAATTACAGGAGTTACTAAAATTAGGTGTAGGTAAATATTTGAGTTTTTTTAGTACCTTAATATACAAGAGTATTTACTTTTCTTATTTTCTATAGCACTCACTAATACCACTTATAGTATTGTATTCTATTTTTAGGTATAAAAATTTCTTCCCATTTATAAATACTAATTCTTTAGATAAATTAATATATCCTGCTCTATTCAATGATGAATTTATCATCGTAAATATCTTCTCTATGTGCTTCTTTCATCTAGTATATATGTATATAATCATATACTAGTATTTAGTCTATACTTTTTTTTTCATTTCGCCTTATCTGGTTTAAATGACGATATTACTTCCCTATATATTATCTCTATGAGTTTATATACAATATAATAGACTATATTAAGTATATATTATGCCTTGCCCTAATAGGCTAATACCGGGCTATACTGTATAGATTTAATTAAGTAATAGCCTAGGCATGAAGACGCTGCAATGTCATCGCATTTAGGCTTGTCGATAAAACTAAAATCTGGCCAGCCCTATATATATAGTAACTTATGTACTGTATACTACTCATACCTGTCAGTTTATTGAATATTTTTATTTTTTTGAGTTTTTTTTTAATTATATGATTTACTAATATTATATGATCCTAAAAATCAATTTAAGTGGTGGCGGACATTAGTAAATTGAAAATATATATAGGGACCTGTTTACGTTGTTTCTCGATATAATATAGGTATGATATTCTTATTTTACTAAAGGAACTAATACCGCAAGGGTACCGCAAAGATGGACAGGAAGTAACTGGGTATCTAATCGGCCTTTCGAGGAACGACAGGGTAGGAGTCTTTCCCCCCCTCCGGGGAAGGGCTCCGGAAACCCCCGCTGTTTGGTATTTGGTGTCGCGCGGGGTTCCTCCGCCCTCCCCTTTTTTCTCAGACTCTTCCCACCTAGATCACCCGTTCTGCGTTACGTGGAATGTTTTGAGAACATTTAATTAGTTTGTGTGAAGCTTTACAAAATATGTTGTTTATGTATCGAGTAAAGTACATTTGAGTTTCGAATGTGATGGCTAGGAAAGCCTGTGGCTTTATGATGGGTATCTAGATTGTGTTGTATCTAAGCTGAACTTGTTGTGGTTTTTGTTAGATTCTCCTTTATCATGGGTAAAATAGTGTGATGGAGAATTTCTGGGGTGAAACTGACAAACTGGCCTTTGTTGAGCAATAATATATTATAATATATATTAATTAACTAATATAATATATAGTTATACTATATATATTATATATAATATATATACTATATTAATAGTATATATATATATATTATAATAGTATATATATATATATATATATATATGTATACTATATATATTATTATATATAATAGTATATATTACTATATCTTAATATATATATATAAGAATTTGTTAGTAGAGTTATCTTTCTTTTTTTTACAGACTATACTCAATAGGTGGAAAAAACATGAGGTCAATGGTATTCAACTTGTATGCCCACAATTTGCCAAATGCGGTAGCTTATAAGAAGAAGCGGAAAAAAGGGCTGGAGAAAACATAGAAGGAAACCTTTGTTCAGGACTTATAAACTGCGGAGACTTTTTCAAGGTAAGAAAGCTTGTAACAATTTTTAAATGTTAAGTTTGATAGTATTGCTATGTGTCTGACTTTGAAAGGTTCTTATATCTAATCGTCTTGTACAAGCATCCAGCATACGTCTCAAAAAACTCACCATTGACAGAAGAGTTTGATTAACGTTGGGTGACAATATACTAGTAGTATGAATATCTCACTCAGTAGTAGTGTATATACATGTAGTATATATAATATAGTACTTTATAGTATATAATATGATATAAGAGTATATATATATATATATAAATATGGTTTTACTGTAATATATATTATAATATTATATATAGTATGATATATATATATATATATATTAGATTAATAATAAATAATAATATAACTGAATAAATAATAATAATAATAATAATAAAAATAATGAATAATATGCACATTGGAAATACAAATGAGGGAGTAAGAGAATAAAATGTGTATTTAGGTTTTGATTGAAACTTTCAAGCAGGCGTAGATGATATGGTTTAATTGAGGGAAGCTCTATTGGCAGGTGTTCTGATGGATATAGCGGTACTGGTGGGTAGGACTTCTGAGGATGGAATCAAATAGTATGTATGAGCGATAGTGAGGGCGTACCGTGCGTGTGTAATAGATGATTAAGATGTGTGGTCAAAAGTGGATTGGTTTAAGCTATTATAGCGGAGTGAGGGGGTTGTGTTAGTGTCTCCTTATTGTATTCCACTGTTGTATTGGGATGGGTTGATGAAAGAAGTAGAGGTAGGGGGTGGCAGGAAATGGTGTTTTAGAATGATGGACGATAGAAATGAGTAGTAGGATGTGGTATACCTATTATATGGGATTGATTTGGTTTTGTGTGGCGAAATCCGCTGAAGAGGGTTGAGAGGATTGGTAGATAGTTTGGCTAGGTTTTGTAAAAGGAGGGGTTGAAATTAAATGTAGATAAAGAGTAAGGGCTTATGGTTGTGACTCAGTTGTGAGTGAAGGACAGTCTCAGTTGGGGAGTTATGTTAGAGTGGTGAGCAGGCTGGAACAGGTGTCTGAGGTATATGGTGTTTGTTGAAGAGAAGGGAGCAAGTATGATGCAGAGTGTATGTCAGGAAACAATTTGTGAAATGGCAGGAAAGTGGTTGGTGGCGAATTAATCGTTGTGAAGTGTAAAGGTGACTGAATACTTGAGATGCGCCTAGCGTGTAGCAGTGATATAGTTATGATGTCTGTTAACTGTGTCTTGCTGGTGGTATTATGTGTTAGTAGGAGAACGTGATGTCTGGAATAAGAGGTATTGATCTAGGAAGTTTCGAGTGTGATTCGTGGAGCAATCTTAGGGGGCGTGCGAGATGTGAGGAAGCAATTGATAAAATGAGGAATGAACGTATAAGAAGTGTGGTGTGTGAAGAAAGTATGGTAAGATGATGATAAATTATAATGAAAGTATGTTGAGAATGGTATGGTCATGTGAAAGAGATGAATTGAATGAGTCGGGTTGAGACTTAAGCGGATGTATAGTGGCGAGTGTGGTTAGAAACAGACCGAGGCTGGGGAGACCGAAAGAAAGAAGTGGATTGACAGTCAGTAAACAGAATGTCTGAAAGGAGAGAAAATGTGAGTTTGGCGCAGAGGCGAGTAAAAAGAGGATGCAGGTAGTAAGAGTAGTGATTGGGGGTTTGTGTGGTGGAGTGTGGTTGTGGCACACGTAGAGGCATAAAGGGATGAGACACCTTACAGCTGAACGTTGTACCATATAGTTTCACGACTAATTAATGGAGTACTTGAGGGGGCGGTATGACTTTGTACATATTTCTTTTTTCTGCTATTCTCTTTTTTCTACGATGCATGTGAGTGCACCTTGACTGGTCCAGGTCTTGGGATAAGAAAGAAGTATGACGTAAAGACAAGGGACAGATATATGGAATAAGATTAATATTATATTCAAAAATATATTATGATACAGTGAATAGGATATTATATCCTATTATATATATATATATTATAGTAGTATTAGTATAAGTATTATTAGTATTATTAAAAAAAATATATCTCTGTATATTTTTAGTCAGTAATAAGTCACATTCGCATGTCACTCCACGCGATTAAATACTACATTCAACGTGTCATACCACTGTACATCTTCACCAATTCCTTTCATACTCTCGTCTCTCTCTCTCTGTCTCTCTCTCCTCGCTCCTCTCTCTCGTCGTCTCTCTTCTTTATTTACTCTCTTCGCTCTCCTCTCTCTCTTGCATCTCTCTCTCTCTCTCTCTCTGATCTTCTCTCTCTCATCTCTCTCTCTCTTCTCTCCCGCTCTCTCCTCGTGCGTCCTCGTCTCTTTGAAAAGGATAAACCACACTACATAACGCATTTATTTCATTATACTAAAAGAAAAATACGATAGTGAGTATTCCTTCTTCCTAGACGACGAACTCGCTATCAAAGGGATGATATTATAGTATTTATATAGTACTATATATATATAGTATATATATAATATAATTATAGTATTATATATATATATATATTATATATATATATATATATATATCTATACTATAGTAATATACTATTGGCGCTCGGCCGGACTCTCAGCGAGAGAACGCTGGTCTCAATCCCTCCGCGTAGCTGTCTGATATTTGTTACTTCTGGGGGTAGATTAAAACTGCGGCGGCGAGACACGTTAGGGGCGCCTGGTTGGGATAGCGGCTTAATTATTCGATTTCCTCTAGTCCGCGCCTGTGTTACCTCCTCTTGAGAGTTAGGGGATAAGAGCAAGAAAGAGGAAGTTTATATATATTTTGATGGTGGTTTCTATTAATTCTAAGTTAATAATGTTATTCTGATGGTATATGATTATTGATATCTTTATCTTTATTTGTACGTTTTTTAGTGATTATAATTTTATTATATTACCTAGGGTATTTATTTATTACTATATTAATAATTTTTTATTTAGCATATATTAGTATTATATTAGTATAATATATAACTATATATCTATATATATATATTATATATTATTTCAGATTGCCGTACGTTATCTTTATCCGAAGTTGACAAATGCCCAGTAAAAATTTTCTTTGTGAGCAAAGGAGAGGATCGAGAAGATCTAAAAGTATTAGGTATCAGTTATTCATCGCATTAGCCTTAGTATTGTAAAGCCACTGAAGAAAAGGAGTTATGAAAGATTATATTTTAATTTAATAATGTATAATTGGAATATCTTGGGTTCTCTGGAATATTGTTTTATTGTTTATTGATGCAGATGATAGGTTTTTTAATGGCGATCAGAGGAGAAGCCTGAGTAGATTTTGCTTGGAGGATGTTGGCGGGTATGTAAAAGAAAGAGGTTCGATAGTGAATTGTGGATAAAAGTAAGTTGATAGTGATAGGTAAAAATAGGACGCCATGTAGAATTAGTTTTGGATGGTGAGCAATTGGAACAAGTACTATGCGAGTTCAAATACTTAGGTTGCATGTTCGATGAAAAGGGAACGGATGATGCTGAGTGTAGTAGGAAAGTTATTAGTGGTAGAAAAG
>JABUQX010064826.1:0-7500 GCA_015478945.1 Trachelipus rathkii
GCTGATTCTTTTTTCGGGCGAGAGCGACTGAGTAGATACGTGCTAGAAGTCAATCAATGTTACCCTTCAATACGGATAAGAGTTCTGTTAAAGTATATAAAGAGGTTACATCGATCCCACGGTTATTTGATGTGCGAGTCAACCCTATAAACACATAACAGAGTGCTGCTACACCAACATTCTACCTTCCGAAATCGAAACTGTTTATATTCCTGGATAATGCGGCTAAAGAAATATTTACCGTTGATGAAAAATTATAAGAAACTTAGTAAAAAAGAAAAAGAGAAATTACTAAAAAACACTGCATTTGTAAACTGTATCTGCGAGATCTGTTTAAATATGGTAAAACAGGTCATACCATTGAAAACTGGTCAGAAGAGAAAGTTACGTCGTCACAGCAACATCATTCGTAAACTTGTCCGTAAAGTTAAGAAGAATAAGAATTTAAAGCATAAAAAGGAAATCTGTTAGCACGTGACAGGTGGAGGAGTTTTCCTTATTGTTTCTCCGTAGTTGGTCGCTTTGTTGTCTAAACTGTTACAGGAATCGAGACGTGATATGAGAAGGTGTTAGTGAATACCTTTCGATCAAGTAATCCAAGCTAAGGATTTTCTTGATTATTTCTCAACCGACTACCGGAAAAACTTCTTGATGCGAGTTGAAAGGTAGATAATTTGAAAAGGAATTGCAGAAATATTAACTTCAAAAGTTAATGTTGACGAGAAGGTGAAAATATTAGGAATATTACTAAAATTATTATAATCAAGCCAAGTATACAGGAATGCATCCTATTTCAAATGAAGTTTCACAACGTGATTATGAAAGAAAGGATTTTAATAAGGTTTAGAATTATCCCAGTCTTGCACTATCTGAAGAAGTAAATGAATACCATTATAATGATACTTTAAAGTATCAGTTTAGAATTGGAAGAGTTGGGACAGATTTGTATTTAAAATGTATCAACCCTTCAAGGGTCTATATATAGTAGCCTTTGGTGCTCCAGGACTTAGTGGGATTGGAAAAGTAAACCTATATTCAGGATGGCATTTGATTACGCGTCGTTACAGGGATCATTTTCATCGCAGCTTATGTCATAATAAGCTAAGGCTACAGGATTTGGGTAATTAATCATGGTTTCCGAACTGCACTTCCTAATGAACGACCTTACAAGGAGTATTACATCGTAAGAGCAAAAACAATAAGTAGTCACAATATAAAAAAAGGAATGAATAGCGAAAACCTGGTTAAGATGTAATGTATACATTGGATTTGATCTAAGATACAGCCTGTGTCACTCTCATTACATAAATGTATACCAGAAACTGATCGTACATAGGATATACAGGGAATACCACCAGGTCGATTCTTTGTATTACTAAGACGACGTTAAACTCATATTAGGCTAATAGTGATTACTCGCCTCTTATGTTTTATCACATCATAACTTTAAGCCTAATCAGCTGATTGGTTTGAGGAAGTAAGACAGTAAAAGGGAAGCTTATATATAGCTCCGCAAAAAATATATGTCAATCACGTATATTACCGCACAACCGACTACTCTATGCAACCCGATCAATTAATGATCCTCCAAGTAGGTATAGTAGTCTGTATATTAGACACGAAATGGCGATTGTCATAAGTTAGAAAGCTATCACGGTGAATTGAGACCCCTATCCATACTCATAATGGTCTGTGTGCAATACAGCTTTGCAGCTATAATATTTACGTTTTAGAAGAGGCCATTTCTGGGGTAGCTACAAATTACTATGACTTAGACCACAATCTTAACCTGGTTATAATACCGTATTATATCTCGCGATATAGAAGTCCAAATCATGCATAATTATAGGAAAACGCTGTTTTCGGATATGAGGTAAGACCCCAAGATTTACATGAACCTCCATCCAGTAATGTTAAATGGATGGGCGATATTGTCTACAGGGTGAGAAACATAAGCCACGATATACATAAGCCCGTGTTTAATCCTTGTTCTATTCTCTTAAATGAAAATCCATTCCAAGGCGTAATATAATGGACACTGTTGGCACTTTGCCACGTATGCGTATCTGATCATTTCACAACTCACAAAGCGAACATAACTCGCTGTTAAACATAAGCGGTACAAGACTATACTTGAGATGTATAATCAAGATTAACCGAAGATTCTAATAGATGTCAGACAGATAAGCGAAAACCCCTGGAGGATTCATAAAGCAACAAACAACACCCCACCATCAAAAACCACCCACAACCACCAACTATCACAAGAGACTAGATCGGCTTTCACAGATCATATAAAACCGAAGTATATAAATATGTTAAACTCTAAAAGTAATGCCTAAAGATCATGGAGGTAGTACGACATTAGTCAAATATTACTCGTGTAATGAACGAAGAAATATGAAAGTGAAAAGATGTAATCATACTCTGAAGATTACTAAAGTGAGAAACATGCTACTCCTTCATGTACGGGGGAAGGAATGGTAGGATTTAAGAATTACTAACATCGCACGACGAAAGAAATTCTCCGACGAACAGCCATTAAGTAATTATATATAATGACTAGTAAATTACCATTAACTACAAAACCACAAACTCTGTGATAAAATATTACCAACGTACAATACTGTAAATAAATGTTTTTATATATTTTACTTATACTTTATACCTTATAATTTATATAGGACATACTGGGAATATATAATAACTATAGCAATAACCATATTCACATAATAAATATAAACATATACTAAAATAATACAAAGAATAAATACATAATAATAATAACTATATTAAAATAAACATACATACAATAATATAAATATATTAACTAATACCCATATATACATCAACCTTATATATATACTACTATACTAATAACCTATACCCAATAATAAAATGTTCTAAAATTTAGATTAACATTAATTTTCATATCATTATTATTAGTAATATTTTTAGTTCATAAATTTTTAGTTTTTTATTTTAATATACTTCATATATATTTTTTATTTATTTTCTTTATTTTTTATTATCTTATTCTATTATTTTTATATTATTTTCATTATTTTTTCTATTCTTTCTATAAATAATTACATACATAATATATATATATATATATATATATATTGAAGCATATATATATATATTATATTATTATATAATATTATAATATATATAAAAATATATATATATATTAAGGCAGTTTACAGATAAATCACTAGCACGCAAGGGTGCGAAGGAGATAGTTGATAAAGATTACTTCAATATGAGGGAACCAAATAGTTTTGGGGGTTTCACTAGATTCGCCTTAAGATATCCTGATATCGAGAAAAAAGAGCTAATAAATATTAGAGGGGAAGAGGCCATTTACTCTAAATAAGCTGTAAGAAAAATTTCCTTCCGGAACCATAGCCTCCCAGGTACGATAGTAGTTGGCATTAGATTTAAGTGAGATGATTAAAATATAGTTTTTTATATTTAAGTTTTCACTACATACTTTTTATCTATTGACGTATACCATAAGATACTTATGGCATGAAACCTTAAAGATAAAAGATCAGCTACAGTAGCCAGCTGTACTTGAAATTATAAAGGACGAACGGAGAACACCTAAATCATTTTGGACAGATTCAGGAATGGAGTTCAAGGGCAGCGGGTTTCTAGGAGATCTCTGGGAGTATGGGTAAAAGCTAATTACAATACATTTTTCCGTAACAAAGCTGCCATAGTTGGAAGAGTACAGGTATAATTAAGAAGTCGCATGCATAGGTTATTTATCTAAGATGAACCTTTTAATTATATTGATTACTGTGATGACAGGTTATTCTATAACAGGTTTACCATAGCACTATAAGTAACTCCTTTAGAATTGTCAAAAACGGAAGGTTATACAGCGTATAGGGATGAAAAGAACAAAATAAAGATATTCAAGGCATAAAGGTAAATGATTAGTGATTAGAGTATTGAACAGCAGAAAGATCAGAAAGGGTTATGAAGCGGTTGGACTACGGAAGTTTTTAAGGTCCACAATATCCAGCCAAGTCGTGATAGTTTAAAGGTATATTATCTGGAGGATTTAGATGGTGAAAAATAAAGGAGGTTCTATAAACAAGGAAATACAAAAGTCAGGTTCAATCTTAACTTCAAGAATAAAATTGAAAAATATTAGGTGCATAAGGTAAAGGAAATAAACAGGTTACTTGTGAATGAGGGGTATCCTGCTAAGTTTAATACTTATATAAAAGCAGGTGAAGTTAAGAAATATTAATCAGTTGATATTATAATCATGGAGAGGTTAGATCACTTTTATTTAACTCTACCATCTTCAGCATCCATGGATTTACATCCTGATAATAATCTCGCCTGATTTCACAACTACTAGTTAACTCTGTTTTCAACTTGAAAGAGAGGTATACGAAGTAGGATTATGTGAATTGATATTAAATACGGACATAGAAATTTACCACCGGATCTATTCTGGATGAAGGTATACAGAAGTGATAGAATGTGTGTTGAAACTATATTACAAGTGGAAGGTACCCGTTTTCTGAAAAGGACTACAATTGCCAAAAAGGTGAATACGTCCACATTTGCTACAAACGAATACTTCATTGAAGAATTTGCTCTGCGAAAAGCATATTTTAAATCAGTGCCCGCTATTTTCAGTCATTTAAACGACTCTTTGATGTGGTATTTATGTGTAAAGGATTGGTGTACAAACTGATATGCGAGCATATGAGATAAAGTATAATATCTTAGATCATAAGCAAGTGTAATCTTGGAATAGTCCGAGTTTTTTCTCGACGATCACATGGAAGAGAAAACATATTCGTAAGGGTTGGTGAATGATATACTTCACGAGTATCCTACTATGCTGAAGAGGGTTATACTTTCTGTGGAGATAAGCCTTTAATTTGGCATGAACAAAAGATGACGCGGACGGAGTGTCTGCAATTTACATGTAGCTCGAGATGCTCAGCCGACCTGGTATGGCTTACATCTACACCGATCTTGTTTCATCAGTATGTGGGGAATGTTACAGCCCCTTTGTTACGGGTGGTCCACCTTACTGATAAGGTAATCACCTTCCGAATGTGCATTACCTTACGCTAAGTAAGCAAAATTTGCTTATAAGGATTAGATATTAAGCTAGAGGGTAATGCTTCCGTTTTACCTGGCAGTTAATATGGTAATAATGCCGTACGGGCGGAAAAGGTATTACTAGACTTTATACTGAAGACACTATATCGAACTTGTGAGGTACGGTTGCACCTATTTAAATCAATGCATAGTTGGTTTCCGCTCATTCAATAACTATCTCTTATCTGCAAAGTTTAGTTAAAAGAAAACCTCTAGTTGTTGAAAATGAGGTTGAGAGGTTTACTGTGTTGGCTCTAGAAATCCAACGGGCCATGGTTGTTTCAGTGTTTTTTGCCCCGCTCTTGGAGGTGCATGCTGCTTTTGAACGCCCCCAGCGGACTATATAGGTAAAAAAGCTGTAAAGGCTGGGTATAGTAAACTTTGCACGATTATTCGCGCGGGGAGGATGCTAAAGTATCTTTGAAAGTAGCTACAGACGCTTTGCGACTTTATGTTAAGTGCGTTGTGTGCAAATCAGTAAACATATCGTAGTTCATTTTCCCCGATCGGGGTCATAAGGCCATGAGGTCAAGACAAAAAGCTTAAAACTTTATGAGCGAGGATTTCGTGACATAAGTAAAAAAGAAGCGAAACGGAGAAGCTTTCGGTTATGAACGAAAAGCATGACGAATAGAAGCGTAAGATACGTAAATAAAGCCAAAGAAACATAAAGCGTAAAAATAAAAGGGTATTTTTTTCATTGTAAATAAAAACTTAAATTAAATAAAATAATTTAATTCAAGAAGACTTAACGTTCCGGGGTAATCTCATCTCTGTCACAGCTACGTGGACTCTGCGTTCATTAAAAAGCGCCTCTTGAAGGTCTTCGTAATGTATTTCTCACTAGAAACCGTAATCCAACTATTTATATTTGTTCATCGAAATTCTAAACATCTGTAATTTTACTCAATAAAAGAATATTGTTATTATAGCGAATAATCTTTAGACTCTCATTGTAATAAATTTTATTTAAAACTGAAAGTTTGAGTCTAAAAATTTTCCCGTCATATTCATCTCTTATATAATATATCATAAATATTATATATATATATATATATTATTATAAATATATATATATATATTATATATATATATATATATAGTTATATTATATATCTATATGATATATATATTTATAATTATTTTTATGAGTTTCACCAAATTTAATATATATATATAATATATATATTATATATATATTTAATATATATATTAATATATATATATATATATATATATTTATATTATATATATATTTATATTATTATATATATACTATATATATATATATATATATATATATATATAAAGCTTATAAGATATCAAATAATTCAAAACGTAAAATTCAACGGGATATTTTTTCACTTTAACTACTACAGGAAATTTTTTTACTAATGTTAATAATTTAAATAGATAATACTTTTAACGATCAACCTCTTTATTCTATTCATGCCTTATATATATTATATATATATATACTATATTTATAACCTATTATATATATATATATTATATATAAATAATATATATATATATATATTATATTATATATATATAAGTAATTTTAATAATAAAAAAATAAATAAGTAAAATAAATGATAAATAAAAATAAGATAAAATAAATAAATAAAATATTAATACATCAATCTTCTAATTAAAAATTAAGTAAAGAATATATAAAAAAATAAAAATAAAAATAAATAAATATAATAAAAATAAAGTATAACTACTAAATAAAATATATAAAATTTTAATTTTTAATATGTAAGACAAAAATAATATCTTTTAAAAAATATATTCTTTTTATTCAATCATGCATATATAAAATATATATATATATTATATAATATACATATATATATATTATATATATATACATATAAGAATTTAGTATATGACTCACTATGAGTAGAGATGGCGTGCTAAGTAGTAGATAGATATACAATACAAGAAATATATATATATATTATATATATATAATTATATTATATAATTATATAATATTCGATATATATATATTAATTATATATATCTGTATTATATATCATATATATATTAATTTATGATTATATTAATCAGCATATATAAAAAAATCCATGAATAAATTATATAGAAAATAAAATTAAATATAATGAAAATTAATTAAAAAATAAATTAAATAAAAATAAAAATAAATAAATAAATAATCAAAATAAATAAAAATAAAATAATACATAATAAATAAAAACCTATAAAACTAAAATAAAAATAAAATAATTAAGTTAATAATAAATATAAAAATAGGGTTCAATAAATAATAAATAAAATTAATAATATAAATTTTAACTATGTAATAATTAAAAAATATGGTGGGACGCCTGC
>JABUQX010064826.1:17500-20000 GCA_015478945.1 Trachelipus rathkii
ATATATATATATATTTATTATATATATATATACATTATATATAATATATATATATATATATATATATATTATATATAGAGAGAGGAGAGAGGAGGAGAGAGAGAGAGAGAGAGAGATTTTGTAAAAAAAACTGTTTTTATTTCTTTTAAACATTTTTATTTTACGTTTTGTGTAGTTTTTTTCCGTTTTTTCTTTTAGCAAAATAGTAATATTATTTGTACAGTTATATTTTTTATTCTTCCTTTATCTACTTTTTTTTCCCCAAGATTGGAGTAAGGAAGCGGCTATACAAGCATTTGGAAAGAAAAAAGCATAGGAGAGTATGGACAAATGTCGAAAAGAAAGCCCAGCCTTAACCGCCCCTCTGTTCCCATTAATTAAGTGAAAACTCGTCACAGACAGAAAAATCCACCCCCCTAGAGCTTCATGGGACCGCGACGGGCCCTCACTATAAATCGTCTATGTAAGGGTTCATCCCTTGGCCCAGGTGGGCCACAACCATGCCCCCATACAAAACCCCGCCATTCTCTCCTATCATGCAGCCTTTATTCTGCCCTCCTGCCAACTCACATTTTTCTCTCCTTCAACGATTCGTTCACCGCTCACCATCCACTTTCTCTTCGTTCCCACGGTCCGGTTTCCAAACCACACTCATCCCACTATACCATCCGCTTAACCAACCGACTATCATTCACCTTTCACATGACCAAACCATCCCAACAATCCTTCAATTTATTCTCTCATTTACCCCTTTCTCACACCACAAACCCTCTAATAAGTTCATTCCTCATTTTATTAATTCTTCTCACACCTTGCATGCCCTAAGATTGTCCATCTGAACACATTGAACTTTAGATTATACTTCTTATTCCAGACCTAGTCTCATACCATACAAATAACAAACAGATAACAACATACCTCCTGTTTTAAACTCTAGCGCACTCAAGGACTTAGTCTTTACATTCACCAACGATTTAAATGCACCAACAACCTTCCTGCCATTCACAACTTTCCTACTACAGTCTCCGCATCATCCGTTCCCTTCTCATACAACACATACCCTAATATTTAAACTCAGACCACTTGCTCCCCAGCTTGCTCACCACTAACATAACTTACACTGAGACTGTACTCACTCACAAACCATAACCTTATCTTATCTAGGTTACTTTTTAAAACCCCTCCTTTTACACACCCTGCCAATCTCTCTACCAATCCTCTCCAAAACTCTCTTCAGATTCGCCAACAAGAACAAAAATCATCCGCATATAATAGATAGGGCCCCTCCACTCATCTCCATTCTCCAATCATTCTAACACCATTTCCTACCATCCCCACCTCTAATTTTTCCATAACCCCATCCATATACAAAGATTGAATAACCAAGGAGACATAAAAACAACCCTGTCTCACTCCGCTTTTAATCCTAAAACCAATCACCATTGACAACATTTATTATTCTTCAACACGCTTCACTATCGTCATAAATTACTTTTGATTCCTTCAGAAGCCTACCACCAACAGCATATATCACTAATACCTGCCATAAAGCTTCCTTATTAACTCTATCATACGCCTGTTGTAAATCCATAAAACCTAAATACAATTTATTCTTCTTCTTCCCTCATTTTCTCAATCATTTGTTTCAATGTAAAGATTTGATCCACACATCCCTTCTACCATCCTAAACGCACCTTGTTTCTTCACCAATCATCCCTCAGTTCACTCGACGCATCTTTCGACAAAATACCAGCATATACCTTTCCTACAACACACTCAATAAACTTATTCCCCATAATTTCTACAGTTCCTTTTATCCCTCACCTTATATAAGGGCACTATTACCGCTCTCCTCCACTCTTGGAACTATACCATCCATAAACGCTTTATTACACACCACAATTTCAAAATCCAATCAATCACCAATCTTCGCCTCCGCTCTTGATCCTTTCACTAGTAATTTTCATCTATACTGCAGATTTACCATTCTCCAACTTTCTCACTCTACCATTACCACTCCTTTACTAATAATCTCAAATCCCAAAATACCTATAACCTTCTTGCACCTCAAAACCACACACATTTAACTAACACTATCATTAACTGTTAAAATTGTGCAGATTTTCGAAGTGTTCTTTCACACTCCCCTCACATCATTTCATCAGTTAAAAAAGCACCATCCCTATTCATTTATTCTAAGCAGAATTCCCCTATTATCATTCTTAAGCTTCGCGGCTTCCTTCCCAGAAGAGCTTCCCTATCCCTTGTATGTCCTCATTCATCCTCCTTCAAACTGCTTTCATTTACCTCTTGTTTTTTCCTACGTATGCACCTTTTATATTCCTTTTTCCTCCCTTATATAATCCAGCATCTTTCTTTTGAAACTTCAACATTGGCTTTAGTACATTCAACCACGCTTCTTTTTTAACCTTTAACCGCTTTCATCACCTTCATTCCACCATTCGCTGTTTAAACATTCTTACTTTCCTACTTTAGCACA
>JABUQX010064826.1:25000-27500 GCA_015478945.1 Trachelipus rathkii
ATTTTGTATATGGATGGGGTTATAAAAG
This sequence comes from Trachelipus rathkii, assembly GCA_015478945.1. NCBI lineage: Eukaryota > Metazoa > Arthropoda > Malacostraca > Isopoda > Trachelipodidae > Trachelipus > Trachelipus rathkii. The sequence continues at coordinate 25,029 of JABUQX010064826.1, forward strand.
AATTAGAGATGGGGGTGGCAGAAAATGACGTTTAGAATGATGGAGAATGGAAAGGAGTGGAGGTTGCCCTACCTATTATAAGAGGATGATTTGGTTTTGTGTAGTGAATCTGAAAGGAGTTTGAGAGTGATTGGTACAGTGGATTTGGCAAAAATGTGTTAAGAAGGGGTAGGAAAGAAACGTGAAAGAGTAAGGGTATGGGTTGTAGTGAGGACAGTCCTCGGTGTGAGTTATGTTAGATGTGAGCAGCTGGGAACAAGTGTCTGAGTTTAAATATTTAGGATATATGTTGGATGAAAACGGAACGGGTGATGCAGAGTGTAGCAGGAAAGTTGTGAATGGCAAAAAGGTGGCTGGTGCAAATACATTGTTGGGTGGATGTAAAGGATAAGTCTTTGAGGTGCGCTAGGTTCCTTAATGAAGAGTATGTTCTTTACCTGTGTTATTTGTAATTGTAGTGAGACTTATGTCTGGAATAGAGGTATAGATCTAAAGTACAATGTGTTAAGATGGACAATCTTAAGGGGCGTGTGTTAGGTGTGAAAAAAATTGATAAAATAGAATTATTAATTGTAATAATTAATGTTGTGGAAATAAAAGGGGAAATGAAGAAGAATAAATGAAAGTAAGTTGAGATGGTTTGGGTTCCATGGTTGGAAAAGGATGATTGATAGTCGGTTGGTTAAGCGGATGTATAGTGGTAAGTGCGTTGGGAATCGACCGGCTTGGCGACCGAAAAAAAAGTGGATTAAGTCAGTAAAGAAATGCCTGGAGGAGAGAAATGGAGTTTAGCAGAGGCAAGAATAAAGGTGCATAATATGAGTGAATGACAGAGTTTTGTGAGGGGGTATGGTTGTGGCCCACCTGGGCCAGGAAACGAAACCTACACTTGACGATATGCCATAGTGAGGTCCGTCGCGGTCTCGTGAAGCTCTAGGGTGATTTTCTGACGCGACGAGTTCTCACTAATAGGTATTTGTGAGGGCGGTAAGGCCTGGGTGCTTTCTTTTCGACTTGTGTATTATTCTTCTACTACTTTTCTGTTTCCGGTGCATGCCACGAGCCTTACCTCCAGTCTTGGAGAAAAAAAAGGTAGATGATTTTGTGTTATGTTCTGTTGTAAATAAAATTGTTTTTTCATTTTAATTTTTTTTACTGCCTGATATACACATTTATTTCCATGTTAAATAATTTCTATTAATATTAAATATATATATATATATATTATATATAATATATATATATTAATATATATATATATATATAATATATTTTATATTATATTAATATAATATATATATAATATTATAATATATATATATATATATATATATTATAATATTATAATAATATTTTATATATAGTATATATATTATATATTTATATATAATATATATATATATATATTATATATATATATATATTATATATATATATATATATATATATAATATTATATATATATATATATATATATATATATATATATATATATATATAATATATATTATTATATTAAATAATTTCCCTATTAGCTTTATTAAACTGCTATATAAAATTGAATTTTAATTCTTAAGCTTGCCTTTTTATAATTTTTTAAAATTAATTAACTAAATATTGCAATTTATTAACTATTTCAAAATTAACATAATACATCTTATTAAAAAAATTAAAAATTAATTTTTTTAACATTTTCCTTTATAAATTTATGAATTTTTTACAATATTGCAGGAGTAACTCTATTTCTCCTATGGCTTTATGATTAGCCAATAATAATTGAAATATGCATCTTGATTGGTTCTTACAGCACTCCTGTGATCAGGGCTGCGGAGTCGCGAGTCGGAGGTTCGTGGAGTCGTTGCAATTTTTCCCGAGTCGGAGTCGAGTCGGAGTCGGAGTCGAAAACTTTGTGCAAGTGGAGTCGGAGTCGAAGTGGAGATCGGAGTCGGAGTCGGAGTCGAGTCGGAGTTCCGGAGTCGGAGTCGGATTCGGAGTCGGAGTCGAAAAATTTAAGAACTATTTATTATTTTATTTATTATTATTATTATTAATTATTATTATTATTATTATTATTATTTATTATTTATTATTATTCTTAATTATTATTATTATTATTATTATTTATTATTATTTATTATTATATTATTTAATTTGAAACTGAAAAGTATTAAACTGTTAATTTTATAATGGCTGTTTTTATAATAAAAATAAAAATAATTTTGGCATTATTATTACGTTATAACATTTTGTTTCCGAAACTGATAGTATATTTGTTTTGTCAACATGTTTTTTGTCGCCTTTTGCATCTTTATGTCTTTTTGGTACTTTACCGTATAGCATTTGGAGATTAGATTCATTGGAAAAGTGGTATATTTTTTTATTCTCAAAAGCAAGCGAAAAAAAATTGTTGAAACAAAAAAAATGTTTTACTGTAACTCTGTAAGCACTAATCTGAGTCAGAGTCGAAATTTT
>JABUQX010064827.1:0-2500 GCA_015478945.1 Trachelipus rathkii
ATTATTATTATTATATTATTATTATCTATTTAGCTTATGTGCTTGATGGTAAGTTTCTAATGGAATCAAAAGTATGCATGACGATAGTGAAGCATGTGCAAGAATAAATGCGAGTCGAAAGTGATTTGGTTTAATGATTAAAGCGGAGTGAATGGAGGATGATTTATGTCTCCTAGATTATCAATTTGAATTATGGATGGAGGTTATGAAAAGAATTAGAGTGAGGGGTGGTGGCTAGTCGGGATGTTTAGCGTGGTTATAGAGACTGGAGTCTGAGATTAATGGATGTATAGATAAATGAGTGTGAGGGTGCTGCGCGGTAGGTGGTTTCCTTGATTATAGTTATGGGTATGTGGAGGTTATGAATATGGTTTTGGGTTTAATGTTTGTGGCGAATCTAAGAAGAGTGTGAGTTTTGGAAGTAGTATTGTCGTCTGTAGAGATATATTTTTGGTTCAGCATGGGTCTGTGTTAAAAGAGAGGGGCTTTTGGAAAGATTAACATCATAGATAAGTGAGTCTAATAGTTGGTTTATGTTTGTGAGATAGTCGAGTGGGATCGGACATAGACTTCTTTCTGTGTGACCCTGCTTCCGATATGGTTTCTTGAGGATTTTTCTTATTGATGAGCTCTATATTGGCTGTTATAGAAACAAGGGCTACTGTTATTTGAGTTTAGAATATTTAGGATATATGTTGGATGAAAAGGGAGCAGATGAGGCAGAGTGTAGTAGATACGTAGTGATTTGGTGGAATCTGTGCCCAGGGTGTGAAGGTGGCTGCTGGTATGACGATTGTATATGTATGATCGCTTGGCGGCATGTTTTAAATGCTGAACTAATTCTTGAGTGCGCTTTTGGCGGTCTTAGCTTGAAGTCGTATGTTGTTTACCTGGTGGGTAAATCGTTTATAGGTAGTGAAGAGAATATTTTTGGTCCTGTAGGCAATTAAGTACAGTAGGTATGATCGGAAAGTAACAATTTTGGTGGCACATATGCAGACATGAGTGTACAAATCTTTTAGGGGCCGTGCTAGGCTGTGAGGAAGTAATATCAAAATAAAATGAGGACATGAACGATATTTATGAAGTTTGTAAGCTGTGTTGGGATTGAAGAAAATAGGTATGAGGCGGAATAATGATAAGATAGAAGTTAAAGTATGTTTGAGATGGTTTGCGTCATGTGGAAAGAATGGATGATAGTTGCTTTGGTTAGGCGGATGTATAGTGGTGGGTGCCTGCTGGGAGACTGAAAAAAAAGTGGATTGGAGTCAGTAAAGGAATGCCTTGCCTAGGTTAGAGTAAATGTGAGTCTTGGTGCGGTGTAGTTTGGGACGAGAAGGAATATGTATGCGATAACTAGGAGTGTGAATGGCGCAGGATTTTTGAGGAAGTATGATTTTAGCACACGCCCTAGGCCAAGAAATGGAACCCTAATTGACGAGATGCCATTAGTGAGGGGGTCCGTCGCTATCCCGTGAAGCTTAGGGTGAATTTTCTCACTAAAAGGTATAAGGGGCGGTAAAAAACAATAAAAAAAGATAACGTGGCAATCTTTTACTTTTTGCGACTTTTGCGTTACGATATTTCTAGTACATTTTCTGTTTCTCAGTTCAGTGTCGATCTACGCACTCTTGAAGCATTCTCGTTCAGTTCCTAGTCTTAGCTGGGGGAGAGAAGAAGGAATGAGATGATGATTACCGATGTGCTAACATTATTTGTCATTAATATATAATCCATGCCATTCAAAAAATGTGTTAAGAAGTATTCGTTTTTATTTTGATATCTTCGTAGGTTTTCTTCCATTTTTTGTATTATGTATGATAAGCAGTGTTTGTTTCATTGTTTCCTATATTCTAATGTTTGATAGCTATGAGAGTAGATATGTGGGTTAGATTGCTTAAAATTTCATTCTTGCTTAGTATAATTATGTGTTTAGTTTTCTTTTTTTATAATTTACAATACTTAATTTATTCTGGTCTCAAATTAGTAATTAACAAACCCTTGTTTTATATTTTAATGAATGTTTTTTCCAAATTGAAATGGTTAGATTTGAATGTGAATTTTACGAATTGCAATTTTAACTTAATTTTTGTAAATTATTTTAATCTAATTTTTGCATTTGATTTTTCATGTGTTCTTTTCTGTTAATGATATTTCTTATTTTGAAGCATTTTATATATTTCCGTTCAGCGATTTTATCAAATATAGCAAAATTGTTTGTCGAGATAAAATTGTTGTGTTGGGAAGTTCTCACCACAAATACTACTTAGAACAACTTAACAACTCTAAAGTAAGTTTACGATAATGCTTCACAGTGTAAATTATAATGTGTAATAAATTTGAGAAAGTATAATAAAAGTATAATAAAATGTGAAAGTGTAATATCAAAATTAGGAAATGCAAAAAATAAATTAATTCAAATCTTAAGATAAAAACATTCATAAAAACAAGGGTTTGTTAATTACTAATTTGAGACCAGAATAAATTAAGTATTGTAGAA
>JABUQX010064827.1:7500-55000 GCA_015478945.1 Trachelipus rathkii
ATTACGAATATGTCGAATCTAAAATATAACTGCCCAAATATGAAGACGTATAGATGTATACTTGGCTTTTTATCACTAATAATAGCAGTACTCTATCATTATCACTCGGTGAGTGGGTGAGAAATATAACAATATTACCCATTCTGCGCAAATACAGACTCATTTAAAATAATACAATCACGTTTAGCAAACAATAGATATTTCATTTAAAAAATTGGCTAGAGAGCTCCCCCTGTCTATATATTACAGGATTAATAATGGGCATGTTAAATGAGCTTATACAGAGAAGTTAAAAATTTTTTAATTAAAAATATGGATGGATACTCTCACACGAAAAAATAGACCGGTTCTACGGTGTGACCCCGTAGAACTGGATCTGAAGGTAAACTGGCAATGGAAACGTCCGACTGATAAGTAGGGTCATAGCTGTTACGTGCCGGTTTAATTGGGAAGCTTTAGTTGTTCCAAGGTTAGAGGTATTAGCCTAAGAGCGCAGGTGTTAGTGATGAGTATGGGTGTTAGGTGGAGGCGTACTGAAGGGAGATCAAAAACTAATATAGTCATATATTGGACTCAAGAGAAATACGCTAGAAGCAGTGTCGATGAACGCAATAAAAAAAACTATGAAGAGGGCTCAGAAAAAAAAGTGATATTATTGGTGCTCTTCTCTGTAGACATATTAACTAAGCATATCTCTTACTCCCATTGATTTGTGGGATCTTCAGAGGATACTAGGGCAAATAGTAGTTATAGATTCATACTGCGTGAGAATCTACTTTCAATTTAAGGTCTGTTGATGATTATTAGGAATGAGAGAGGTTGGATGGTTATCATATAGAGAAGTATGTGTATACGCCGCTCGAGGTTCCCACACCGGTTGGCAGGGCGATGGTGTTTAGATGATGGAGAATGGAAGAAAGTGGAGGGTGCGCTACCTATTATAACTATTATTATTAATAGGATTGTGGTTAAAACTCTATATATTTAATGATATATGGATATATATATATTAGTGTTAGTGTCATATGCGAAAGCTCATGGAAAGTGAGTTAGAGATAGAATATTTATAGGTTTAGATATAGTATGATATATTTGGCATATAGTTGATGTGCTAATAAATGAGAGGGCTCCGTTTGTAAAAGTCTATAATAAAATATAATTAGTATAAGAGTGTATATATTAGGTAAAAAAATAAGTAGGGACAGTTCATACTCTCAAGCTGGGTGATATATATATATAATATAATATAAGAATATATTAAGTTTTTATGTATACATGTATAGTGTAAGCAGACCTGGAACTTAAGTGTTTATCTTTGATGATTTAATTATAATTATATTTAATGTATATATGTGATAAGTATATAGTAATACAAGTCCATTACTAGATTGGAATTGCAAGTAAGTATATTAATAAGATAAAAAAGTTTAGTGTGTAATATATAAATATAGGTGACAGTGAATTAGTTGGCTCATGGATGCAATTATATATTATTATGTCTGATGTGGATGTAAGGGACTAAGGTAGAGATATGATGCTAGCTTTAGGAGTCTTATATACAATTATAAAGAGGAATATATATATGTTTTTAGTTATTTCAAATAATCTATTTATTTTAATTTTAGCTATATATATATTATTATATTATTATTATAGTAGCTGAATTTGGCTCTTGAGTATATAATAATTAATTTTATAGGTAGCTTATTTATGATATCATATAGCAAATCAAATTCAGTGTATATAATGTAAATAATATATATGGAGACAATCTTGTTTATTTTATTGTATTATAGTATTATTTAGTTAGTGCTTAAAAGAATGATAAATGAATAGATATTATATATAATGATAATACTCGAGATAATTAGAGAGGATGTTTGTGGTGTGAAGATAAGTGAGGATAAAATTATATGAGTAAGATAATTAATATGAGCAAAGCTACGTTGTTATAGATAGTTATATATATATTGTAATATATGTGGAATATGAGTATATATAGAATGTAATAGTTATATACTCGGTTGGTATAAGCGAATGTGTATTATATTAAAACATCCATCATCGAGGCTAGTGCTCGCAGTGGCGTTGGTGAAATCAAACACTCGGCATACCACGCCTGGGGAGCTCGCGAAAAGAAAGAATCGTGGCAGAAGCTCTCACTTAGTAAAGAAATATAGTTCTTATATGTAGAAATGTGAGTGGCAGAGGCGAGAAGAAAGGTGCATAATAGGATTATATATGTTGTAAATGTAGTTCATGGGCTTGTTTTTGTCCTAAAGATATATAGTGTATTATATATGGTTTTGGACTCTCCCATCTGGGCCAAGGATGACCCCACATGATCAATATGAATGCCCATTAGTGTAAGGTGATCTACGTCGCGGTATCCTGTGATTAGCGCTATAGATGTTTGGTAAATATTTTTTGACTAGACTACTGAAAAAAGCATATAATTGTCAAATCGTCTAAATGTGATATTATATATATATATAGAGTGTGAGGCTCATTATTATATATATATATATATATATTGTATTGGTAACGCGTCGAGTATATTATATAGCTTCTCCTTATTTGACTCTATGCGTTACATATATATCATATACTTATCTTATTAACTACTTTTCTGTTTCCATATGATGTCAATGGTTACGCATACCTAATATATAACCCCCATGTCTTGGATGAAATAAGAAGGTATAGCGTTTATATATATATTATATATATATATATATAATATTAATATATATATATATTATATATATATTTAATTTATATAATATGTTATATATATATTTAATATATATATATATATATATATAATATATATTATATAATATATATATATATATATATATATATTATTATATATATATATATTATATTATATATATATTTAAGTATATTATATATATATATAATTATATATTAATATATATTATTATATTATGATAATATAATATATTATATATATATATATATATACTATTAATTATATATATATTATAATATTAATATATTATAATATATAATATATATATATTAATATATTATATTTAATATTATATTAATATATATATAAATTAATATTACATATTATTATATAATTATATATATATATAAATATATAATAATATATATTTATAATTATATATATTATATTAATAATATATTATTTTATATAATAAATATATATATATATATATAATATTAATATATATATATTTATATATTAATATATATAATATATATATATTATATATATATATATTATATATATATTAATATTAATTTATATATATATAAAACAAAAATAGGTAAGGTACAAAGCGAGCAACCTATTATTTATCATTGTTTTCTGGCTGTTAATCTCTGATATTTAAATATCCTATTATATGGTATATTAACTAATCCTAAAACCAATCATAATTCTCCCATCCTATATATGGACTACCTAAACCCATAATCCAACCTTTCTCTTATATATATCTTTTATCTGTAATCAATTCCCTTGCATACAATCTTTTCAAATTCCTCCAAATTTCCTTTGAATTTGTTACCTTCAGAAAATATAAGTTCAAAAACAATATAGATCAAAAATACAATATTTACTAAGATCAAAATACTATCTAATATAATTTGCATATATAAATTCTCAATTTATTATTACATCCTCTTTTTTACACTCTATCTCAAAATCAAGTCAACATAGAGATCAATAACTCATTGATTATATTTACTCTTTTTTATATTATTTTTATATATATATATATATAATAACAATCATTCCCAGCTTAAAAAAACTTTATAATCTATATTATTATTATACAATGGATTTGGAACAGTCATCAATCGACTTACTATACTATATATATATTATAATTATCTATTAATTATAATAACTATATATTATTAACATGTAAAATACTCAATAGTCTCTCAATTAAAATTTTATATAGTTCTTGATCCTATTAACTTATCAGGGACATTATTATATTGTCTATATTTAACCAACAAATCTATATCTCTAACTCAAGATAATGTGCACTAGCATGCTGCTGTGATTATGGGATTACTATTGGGCCCAGCCTTTGCCGATGCATTTTTATGTTTCCAAATATAGATTTGGCTTGATAACTATCCCTCCCAAATTAAATAGTTTAAAACGGTACAGTTGATACTGTTTTATAATCACCTCCCAAATTACTCTAAAACCTCTCTGCGCTTAGTGATTAATGGTCTATTCTCAAATCTCAAATCAAGTTTTCTTTTTTCGGTACATTATTAAATATGAACTGTTTAGTTTTATTTTTCTCTAGAAAAACGTTAGATTAATTATTATCAGTTCTTCTCGTAAGCAATTGGTTTAAGTCGGTTCACATGCTAGCGATATTCTTCGTTTTACTAGTATACTTGTGACACTCTCAAACACCATAGCAATTTATCATTTCTCTTTAACACACTCGACAGGCTAATATAAATATCTTCTTGTGTTTCAAGAATATATGCATCCAAATTCTTATACTCTACTTCCATATACGCATTTTTAATCTCATCGGTATCCAGTTTTCACGTTTTCTATAGTAGTTCCTTTTCTATTATTTTATAGAAAACCTTAATATAATAAACCACCACCGCCACCCTTGAATTTTATATATTAATTATTTTCAAGTTTCTCTCATCTCCCCTCTCATTCATATATAAAATACATAAATAATTTTCTAGCCTATATTTAATAATATACAATAATAATTTAAGTATAAATGGGTAGCTATTTAATCCATAGCCTTTCATATGTATTACTATTATTATAGAATTCCATGGCACTTCTTGTTGTTCTCTTTTTTCACATCTTGACAATCGGGAAGTTTTTCTATAGGTTAATAATTATTCATGTCAACAAATCCGATCTAACTCACTTTCCTAAAAAATCAATTTTATTACCAACTCTCTGTTAATACTCACACTTTTTCACCTAACCACTTATTAATCAAAAATTAGGTTTTCCGTCACACTAACTAATCTAAATTATCTAGTTAATTTCTACACTCATACACTTAAGAAAATATGACAGTTGTCGAGTGCCACCTCCAAACTCGCTTTCACGGGAGCATACCGTGAGAACTAGACGAGAATTTAACCATTTAAATAATTTTATGATGTGCTACCTTCATCATTCATTACGTACAATTTGAAAGAATTACCTCTCATACAAACTAACCAATTAACCATTATACGCGTTTTTCTCTTTAGGTAGTAATCATTTGTCTAATGCTCTATACTATCCCAACTTAATAAACAACAAACATGTATAAAGACAAATATAAGTATATTTAACAGATTAGTATCAAGTGAAACTCTGAAATAGACAAAAAGTATGCAGTACAGAGGTTTTAAGACATATTTTCTATATAGTGGTTATCCATACAACCACTCAGAGAGGACACCCAGTGCTCGCCTTTGCCCATGGAAACATTATAGTTCGTAACACTTTTACGTCGCAAATTAGTTACGGTGCAATTGTGGTAAATATACTCTCTGTGAGAAATAGCGGATACGTATCATATGATAACACATGGCATGTATGCTTCGAGACTTACGATCACTTAATATACCCCGAATAGTCGTGATGGCCATACAACTTTTCTCTGAGATAGTAGTCGTGAGGCGGACCCATAATGGACGAACATAGTTTAATGCATGTTGTAATAACAGGCTTGTGCCTCTCAACATACTCTCTTCTTGGGAATGTAATACTCAACCTGATAGCAATATTGATATGACTCCAATATTATGCATATCAAGCATTAAGCATAAAAATATAATCTTAGCATACCTAACCTATACTTAAATCTCACATATTATTGCTAGTTTAGGAATAATACATTGTATAACTCAATTTATATTCTATACTACTGATCTCAATGAACCTACATGCAGAGTGGTATATAAATGTAATAATCTCCCAATTCACATATATATATGCATTAATAAGTGATATACTATAAGATCGATAAAGAAGATACTCTCTATAAATAAATAATTAAAATTAAAATATGTAATATATATATAGTTTATAGTTATATATAATTTAGTACTTATATATTATTATTTATTATATTATATATTATATATATAGTATTATATATATATAATATATAATATATATATATATATATAGTAATATAGTATTATATTATTGAACTATTATATATTTTATATTATTATCTTTATATTATATATATATAGATATTTTAGTATTAAATATATTTAATATAATATTAGTGATATTAAATATATATTGATATAATTATAATATTAAGGGTATAATATATATATTATGATATATATATATATTAGTATATATATATATATATAGATATTATTATTATGTATTAATATTTATAGTATAATATATAATATATAGCATAATATGATAATATTATATATATAAGTATATATTATATATTATATGTATACTATATTATAATTAATATTAATTTTATATATATATTTATGAAGTATATATAATATATTAATATTAATTATATTATAATTAATTTATATAGTTAATATTATATATATTAATTTAATTTTATTTAATTTATAATATATATTATATAAACTCACATTAGTGAAATATCCGCAAGCTATTTATATATTGTTTATCCATTAAGAGAAAGTTAGTGTAAATGGGTATGATAGTAAGACTGGCATTGAGGTATAGTATAAGTATTTATACTATATTGAATGAATTTTTATATATATGTTGGTATGATAGGTGAATATAGTATAGAAGGAAGATAGATTAGATATATTATGAGTTAATTTGATATTGGATGTTATAATAGATCAGTTTATGGGTGTATATATTATGTCTTAGTAGATATAATAATATTTATATATGTATTTTATTTTATTCTATTATAATTACTTATTATTATTGAATATTATATATGAATATTATTATTAATATGACTTAAAAAATTTAATTAGTTTAAGTTCAATTTGGACCATTTACAACAGCATATGAAAAATCTGTATATAAAAGTTATAGAAAATATGGATTAATAATAAATATTTATAATAAGTGAATAGTGTTAAGAAGTTTATAAGTGATAGCAAGATACAATATGATAGCGATAAAAAGTTATATTAATATTATATTAAGACGATTTATAGATTATATACATATATATATATATAGCCCTAACTTTAGCTATTAATAAAACGGTAATAGATATACCTTATGATAATATAGTTGAAACATAGTTTATAGTATATTACTGTAACATAATCTTGGTAGGGTCATAACTTATATAAAAATGATGAGTAAAGCTAAATTTTGATTTAAGTATATATACTGATCGACAAAGGAAGATTATTGTGTAATGCTAGTACTATAAACAAGTATAATGTAAGAATGTTAACAAAAGGAAGGGTAATAAAGAGGGTGATGAACTAGCGGTTAAGCGTTAAAAAAGAGGTGGTTGAAATGTGTGAACTCTAAATAGGCAAAATGATAGAGAAGATACTCATAAAAATAATGATCGCTTGTGTGAAATTTATATATATATAAGGTGTAAGCGAATAAAATATGAAAGATACGTAAATAATATAGTAGTATTGGATGTATGTCTATACTGTATGTGGATAGTGAGAATAAAATCATAAGATGAGGGAAGTGATTAACAGGTTTGGTTATAGTATGTAAGTGATTAATGATATTGATTATAGGGTACTTAACAATATATAGGGTGACTTGTATATTAATATATACGTGATTAGCTCTATCTGCGAGGAAGCGCGGTAACATATGAGGTTGAAGTAATAGAAGATATAGTAATGAGATTTACGGAATATATCTTGTGTAAAATATACTACTTATGAAATACTATAATGAATAGTGATTGATGGTGCATTGCACATTATTTAGAGATTTTAATATTACATGAGAGATGATAAGTAAGGTTATAGTATGAGAGGAGTTGTGATAAAAAGAACACTTCGAGAAATAATACTTTGCACTAATCATTAATTACAGTAAGTGTAATCCAAGTAACACAACAATTATAATGTGATGCTGTTGAGGTGTTATTTATTGATTTTGAGGTTATTATATGCCGAAGTATAATATAGGATATAATAATAGGTATATTTAGGGGTATATGAGTAATACGTTTAAGTATGATGTGTAAATATAAAGTGTGATTGTGATATAGTTTTATAAGTGTACAATGTGTAAATTCTGTACATATGGTATAGATTAGATAAATTATTGATTATAGGTTGAATATGAGTAATCAAGAATACGTGTATGGCTCTCTGAGTAATGGTGATGATTGGATTTAGTGACTAAGTTATGTGAGTATTAGTTGTAATTTAAAGCGTTGTAATATGAGTAATTTTAGTATTTATAGATCCAAGGGCTATATAATTTGGAGGAGTAGCATATATTATATTATATATAAGTTATATTTAAAACGATACCTATACTTTATATATATATATATTATATATAATAAAGTATAGTTAGTAGTACTGAGATAGTAATATAGAAGGTGTTAAACTGTTTATAAATTTTAATATGTATGTCTTTCGACTAACACAAATAAAAAATAATCTAGAGTGTTTAATATAGTATAAGGGAATAGGTAGATGATGCTATATATAGGAGTATTTAATATATGGTGTCTCAAATAAGATAGTGTGTTATGTGATTAGATTAAGTATCATATGTGTACTGTGAAATGAATATAATATTGATTATACGGATATTGGTGAGTAAGAAATCTCAATAGGTGAGTATTTTAGGTAATATATAAGTACGTTCATATATTAATGAAGTGTGATATGTGTGTATAAATCAATATTACTATTTAACTCATATAATGAAATACATATATAATTATGGAGAAAACGTGGGAATATAGTGCAGTGAAGAAGATAAAGAAATAAATTATTCTATTATAATTATATGGTGTTTAATGGTATTTGCCCAAACATGAGCTAGAATTGAATATAGTTTTATAGATAGTGGAGACGAAGCGCTTATTGAGTTTGTATAGCTGTATGTGAACAAGGCTGTTAGTTGTATGGCTGATTATGGATTATCGAGTGTGGTATCTAAGTGTGGTGATTATGGCTTTGTTAATTATTATAATTACTATGAATGTGGAATACCGAAAAGTATAGTGTTTATCGATGAACTGAGATAATGTTAGAGTAAAGCTGATGATAATATATATTAATATATATGTAGTACTTATATTTATATATAATATTTATTTATCTATGTTTACATTATAATAATAAAAAAATGTGATCCTGATTCATCTCTCATATCAGCTTTGATTTGGTAGATTATGGTTGAATATTTTGAATAGCGGTTTAATATATGATAGAAGTATCATAGGGTGTTGTATGTCATGCCTTATTGAGTTTATTTCTGTAATTATTATTATTTAGATAATATGAGTGAGGATATAGCTGTGCTTATTGGTTTATGCATAAGAATATCGAGTATAGTTGATAGAATGGTTGGGGTATGTCCTCAGGATAAATCATATATATTGAGTTTAGATAATATGTGTGGATTAGTATAGAGAGATGTTATAGTGTAGTACGAGCTGCTATGTACTATTACATATTATATATTCCTACCTTATAGTTATATGTCATGGTAGTGTTATATGTATATAATATATAGATATATGTAATAATGATTTTAGTGTATTTACTGATTATATAGTGATTAGCTGTGAAAGTCTAGGAAGAGAGTTTTTGAGAGGATATATATAATATTTAGTGTAAGAGCGAGATTTATTATTTTAGCAGGTGAGTGTGATGTTGTGATTAAATTAGGTAGGTCTGGCTATATAGCTCTTTGATAAGTAAATACGTGTGGAGATAAGTGATGATTAAATGGTTATATGTAGTTGTGTAAGTTATAGAGTGATGAACACTCTATATACTCATATAGTGTGTAGAAGTTTTATTCTATGTTTAGATATAGTGCTTTATTAGTGTGTAGAGTCAGCTGGAACATGTGAATGTCTTATGAGGTATAAGTTAGTTTTTAAAATACTCTTAGGTGTATAGGTAGGTTATATTATTATATATGATTGATTATTTGTGATGATGAAAGTAGATATTTATTTAGTTACAGCGTAGTACTAGTATGCTGTATAGCTATTGTTATAGATAGTGAATAGTTTTTAGTTGAGATGGCTCATTTATGGATAGGTAGGTACTGGTTGAGTGCTAAATAATTATATATAAAATTTTATCATTATTATTACTATAATTATAAATTAGAATCCATATGGTGGTTCAAATATTTGTGTAATTTTTGAATTTCACTGCTGCTTAGTATAAGTTACTTATACGATTATTAGAGGTAGTATAGTAGTAGTTATTTTTAATATTTAATTGCGTCTTAGGAATAATTGCTCATATTATAAATAAGTAGTGGAGACGTTAATTAGGTCTGTAAAATAGTACCCAGCTGTATTTGTTATTCTAATAAGTTTCTAATATGTGTGTTGCAGAGTATATATATATATATATTATGGACTCTAATAATCTCATATTAGGGGTGTCTATGTTTGTAACGAAGATAATTGTAATAATAAAGTTGTAGTGATAAATGGATACTATGTATATTAGAGTAGTGGTATGTGTGTTGTAGTACTGTTGAAAGTAAAGTGGTTTAAATGGCAAATATGGAGAAATATAAATGTTATAGCTTAATCTCAGCCAGGAATTATTAGGAATTTATTGGAGTCCTCAATATTAGGAAAAGGTTATATTAGGCTATGTAATGATAGTCGGTTTGTTTTTATTAAGCGGATTGTTACTAGTTGGCTCGTAGTGTGATGATATATGAGTAACCGACGGTGTGTGCTGGAGTGTATAGAGTGATCACGTGAGTATATTGAATTAATAAAGTAAGATTGGTATTTATACAGTCACTCTCTAATAGAGACCCATTGTACTTATCGATTATAGTGTTTTGATATGTAGGGAGCGTATGTGAAGAGTAGGGCTATGCGGTTCGTGCGAACGAGAAATTTGAAGGGCCTAATATATGAATATGAGTGTTAATTAACGAGGAAGTGAGTTTGAGCCTCAGTGCGGTAGATATATGTAGATGTGTGATGGTTATAGGCGATGATATGTATTGGTTTAGTTGAGTACTGACGTTCATCACGATCCTAGTAGTAGACCTCAGATGTTAGTAATTGAACCTACTATAAACATATTTGACAATCTTATATACAATTTTATATGAGATAGGTACTTCGGCTTTATATTGAGTTTCCCTAGATGAAGTATTTAGTAATGGGTTGTGGAATATATATTATATTTATTATTGAGACTGCAGCGGATATTAGTAATTATTACTTCCATATATAACTAACTTTATATTTTGTGATAATGACAGATTAATAAGTAGTTATTAACTGAAGAGAGAGCTCTACACATAAAGGAGTGATATTATAGATGCTTGAGAAAAAGTATTACGTTTTAAACTCAGTAAATTCTAATTCATTGTAGCTGTCACTATTTGTTCCTCTGACGGTACAGGATAATCTTCGATTCCTATACTCTTATTCCTCTGATCCTATCGTTATATACGACCACTCACATATTCATTATACTCTCTCACTAATAATCCTTGAGGAACGAATATGCAAACGTGTCTGGGAAGGAGGGGTCCTTTGCTCTCACAATCTAGCAAAAGTAAACTAGAAACTACCCAAAAGAAGGCCCAAAGAATTATAACGGGCTGCCTTTCCATTACATCACTTTCTGACCGAAACAAAATACCACCAATGAAAGACCACCTAGACATGATTAGTTGTCAACTATACAGTACAGGTATGAATTGAAATTCTTCATTTAGTGACATGACTTATCCCACAAACAATATGTATCTTGGATTACATGATCACAGGTATTCGAATTACATATAAGTAAGTATACCATAATATTAAACAGCACGTCGCATTCAGTAAGTATTCAGAATTACACTCTTATGATACTCTTATCCACTCCATTAACCTAGTTTCAAACTTATCCTCTAGCTAGGTTGTATTTTTGTATTATTATCCCATGAGTTAAATCACTATAATTACACAAATCCACAAACAGATAGCTCAGACAGTAATCTCCCCAACACCATATTCCAAACAACACCATATTCCAAACACGTGTACAAGAAATTTTCCATACAGAAGAACCCTTGAACCGAAAAACTCACAAAACTTTGTCTCAACTTCTCTTGGTCATCACTCCTCACTTGAAGAATACAGGTTCAGAATAAATAGAGCACCCTCCCCCACTGCGAAAGATATTCCTTCCAAGCCCCTGGCTGAACAAAACACTTAATAGTGAACTGTCCAACCCTGATCTATGCCAGACACATTCACCATATTATTATTTTGGGAAGGAATCTTGGGTGAGCCTGTTTAGGTGGTATTGTCCTTTGGATCTGCCCGCTTCTCGTAATAGCAAAGGGGAAGGTGGTAATTTAAAGTGATGCATATATATATATATATATATATATATATATATATATATATATAGATATATATATATTATATAATATAATATATATATATATAATATATTATATAATATTATATATATTATAATATTAAATTAATTATATAATATATAATATATATATATAATATATAATATATATATATATAGCCTGTGTGTGATGTATTTATATAAAATAATAAGTGATAGATAACGTGTACTCAAAAATTTACGAGTTAGCTAAAATCGCAAAAGAAAATTAAATAAAACTTTTTAATGAGACATTTGGTGATTTGATTATTATAAAAATAAATGCCATGCTTATATAACACACAAATAAACAATATAAATGAGAGTTGATATGGGAAATAAAAGTAATTTTCTACACCGTAAAAACCATAAAAGAAATTGCTAATTTTTTTTTTTGCTGTGAAGAAATAAATTATATATACATATTATATATAATATATATATATATATATATATATATTATATATATATATATTAATATATATATATATATAATATTATATATTTAATATTATATATATTAATATATATATATATATTTGATAATTATATATAATTTATGATATGCATTACATCACAAATTATATAGTGTATACAGTATTGATTTGGTGAAAACGATTTGTTCTACCAAAGATGCATAAGAATACATAATCTCTTTTAATTTCCAGTTGCGAAAAAAAAACGTGAATAGAGTGCATGCAAGTTCATACCTTTCGTGTGAACTATATCGTGTTTGTCATCTGTAGATAGTTTCATAGAGTGATGTGAACATACTATGTACGAGGCGGACTTTACATACTCCCTAAGACTACACTCTTTATAGAAAAATGCGGAAATATAGGTGGTGAGAGAGATTAATTTATTGAATTGCCAATAACGATCTCTCAAAAAAATGAGAAAGATACATGCATGTGCCAATATGATAGTTAGACTCGTTTAGATATGATTGGAGAGTTTAAAACAGTATTACCTTATGGTACTCCACTCATAAATGAGTGAGCGTGATTATGTATGATATTTGATATGTGATTAAGCTGGAGAATTCCAACATGGGGCCAAAACGCCAAGACTAAGTGTATCTAAATTGAATCGAGGATGTTAGCATTTGAGGATTAAGCTCGCTAAATGGAAGTGATGGTTTGCATATTCCTTCATAGTGATCATACAAATAGCTGTAATACAAAATTAATAAGATAATTAATTATTTACTTAAAAATAAATACATTATTATTATGATTTAAACGTAGCCTACACAGATATTAATTAATAATACTATTAATAAAAAATTATTCTAATATAAATTATTATTATTATTAATTTAAATACAGAGATGATGAGTTGCGACCTCCCAAGTGAAGAGTATGTTAAATTAGAGCAGTAATAGGATTATAGTAAAGTGCAACTTTGTTAAAGGTAATGATAATAATTGACACGCCATTCTATCTGGTTAAATAGTAAATGATTATATATGCGGTGTATATAACCCATTTTGAGACTCTGAAATAAATAAATTTCCCTCAATATACTTTTGAGTATAGACATCGCTTATTCCATATTGTTTAATAATATATGTACACACAATTGATTAAAATCGTGTATTCATTTCAACACATAATACTGCATTTACAATTTATAAGTGTGATTAAGTAGAGACTTTTATCACGAGTTATCGTACATGAATTTGTTAATAAGTTTGTGTTAGAAACACAGCCCGTCATACTAAGAATTATACTAATTTTACATTTAAAATTATATATATATATATATATATATTTAATAATATAATATATATATATATTATTATATATTATTATGTATATATATATATATATATATATAATTAATATAATATAATATATATATATATATTATATATTTACTTATCAGTGGCGGCTTATTGGTGGGTACGCAGAGTAGTAACGCTCATACTTGCCTTATTAGAAACCCAAATAAATATTAAAAAGTCATACAATAATATAGATATATATATTATATATATATATATATATTAATATCTAATATATATATATATATATAATATATATAATATATTATATATATATTATATATAATATATATATTATATTATATATATGATATATTATATATATATATCATATATATATATATAAGTATATATTATAATATGATTTTCATTCGAAGGCTTCAACAATGATAAGCACGCTTCTACTTAAAATTTTCTACTCTGCTAATCCCCATTTCATATTATATTAGCGATTTTGTGGATAATAACTATATTATTTCTAATTGGTCAAAAATATAGTTCCTTTTCCTATATTGGATAAGTTCACAACATCCGTATTTGCCGACCAACTCAATTAGCAGTCATTTTATTATTAAAGAAATCAATGTTAAATTACTTTGCAATGAAATCTATATAATAATTATTATTATATCGTTTATTGGAGGCATAATTGAGATAAAGTCACATCGAACAATAGACCTAACAATCTTAGGAAATGAATAGGAAAAAGTATCAACAGACTTAAAAACATAATTTCATAATAATCATTGACTTATTCTTCCAACCAGTCTGCCATACTCGCTGAGTCAACTCCTTCTGGGCTAAGGCTAGTTGAGCCTAATTTGCCTCGGCCTCAGTACCAAGCCATAGTCTGTGTTGTGTGTGTAATACTAGTTAGTAGAGAAAGATGCCATGATGGGAGGTTGAGATGTATACAGTTAAATGAACAAAGTTAAAAAAAAGAGGCATAAGCTCATTTTTTCCAGCTCATTATTTATTAAATATTAATTTATTACTAGATTTTGCTTGCATTCTCTCTAATAAATTCCTCCTCTCATTTTGTAAAAAATTGCTATTTTGAAAATTCATATATTATAGGGACACAAAATTGTTAACATATATTAAAAACGCACAGAGTACAAGATATATATCTCCACGCTAGTGTTGTTAGAGGTTAGCATCATAGTTTACCCGAGGGTAACGGACCTACTTCTACTATGGCTAAATCGTACTAAATATAGTAAATATAGGGTTCATCCCCTGGCCCCAGTGATATGTTAGTCTCAATTCAATACCATTGCCCCATACAAAATAACTCCCCGTCCATTATCTCTACTAACTTATCATATGCCACCTTTTATGCTTCTGCCATTCTTGCTCCAATAATCTCATCAATTTCTCTTACCTCCTCAAAGATATATACATTCGTATATCTATACTGAGATATTATCTCAAATCCACTTTCTTACTTTCGGTCTACCCATGCTCATATAGGTTCTCATGTATATATTGTTTATCTATAATTAATATCCCTAATACAACATATACTCTACTAACTATATATATATTTATTATATACATTATCTACTCAGTACTTAAGATACTCACATGTTCGTGTCACTTATGCGACGTCCCATACATATTCCATTCATATATATAATTAATGACCTAATATATATACTACATCTCAATAGTACATACTTTCTATTATAATTATCTCTCTCTAATTATACCCCTTTCTATTCACACCACACCAATCTCTATACGTTCATTCCTCACTTTATTAATTCTTTATCACACCTAGCATGCCCCATAAGATATAAAGATATAGAATATATATAATATATATATAATTATAATATATATTAATATTATATAAATATATATATATATATACTATATATATATAATATATTATATATTATATTATATTTATATATAATATATATATAATATCACATATATATAGTTATATATATATATTCGGTATATATATATTTTAGACAATAAATTTTACTGTAAAAATATACTTTTGTAATTTTTAATAAGATGTTTAAAAGAATTGCAAGAAAATAAACCTAATCTTCACTATATTAATGTACTATAAAGGTATTTACTGAAAAGTTAAAATGTGAACCTTACTAATTAAGCTTTTATACAGATATAAATAACAATTTACTTTGGCAGGTTGCAATTAATTTTTTTTTTTTTCAATATTACTGAAATAAGCAAAATGAAAATATTACATACCCTGAGCTTTTCTTTACACCTGAATCAACTGCTTTGGTAGCTGGTTTGGTGGTTGCTTCACATTTCGACTGAAAAGGAAAAAAAAACAATAAAAAATTATTATATTAATTAATTTTTTTCATAAATAATAACTTTGAAAAATGCATGAAACGCATAGTCAGTGGATAAAAATGCAATAATAGTTTCGCTCTTGAGTATATAACAAGCATAAAAAAAAAGTTAAAAGATGCTTATGGGAAAATCAATAATGTATAAAATAAAGATTCAATTACAATATAAAATCTTTAGAAAGCTCCAGAATAAACCCAATACTAAATGCAATAATGATGCATTTTATTAAGATTCCAATCATTTACAAAAACAAAAAAAAATTATATTATAGGTTTAAATTTAATGAGATACTATTTAGTATAAATCAATCTAGCAACTTTCAGTTTGGCAATCTTTCAAAAAATAAAAAACTTACTGAATTACTTTCCTAAATCTTTCATTAGCTTATTGTCAAAAACTTCCCATCTGCAAATCACTCAGGATATAACTAATTCTCTAACTTTACATGTACTTCAGCTAGAATACACTCTAAACAATATATACTAAATAAAATATTATAATACAAACCTGGCATAA
This sequence comes from Trachelipus rathkii, assembly GCA_015478945.1. Classification (NCBI taxonomy): domain Eukaryota; kingdom Metazoa; phylum Arthropoda; class Malacostraca; order Isopoda; family Trachelipodidae; genus Trachelipus; species Trachelipus rathkii. The sequence goes on from JABUQX010064827.1 coordinate 24,725, forward strand.
ATAAACTTATCTAATGTTAAACATCGTAAGAAAATTTAAGTAAATTTTAAAAACCTTTTGGCTAACATTAAAACTTGCTCTTTAAGATTTTTCCTACAAACGCTGATACAAAAACTAGTATTAACCACAGTCACATCACAAAAAGTATTTGAGCATTACTCTTTAAAACAATAACATACACAAATGGACCAAAAACCAACAAAGAAATATTTTTTTAAATAGGAATATTAAGAAATGTTCCTTTTAACTTTGATGATCATACTGTTAACTAGCAGAGGTAACCACTCATGTAGCTATGAGATACCTGATGATTAACTAGGTCGACTAGTAGGTATATGTGTCATAATATTTCATAAAAGAGACATCTATCACCTCAAGCATTTACTTCCAGTCATATGGTTAGAACCCATATAACATACATTCAAGTTTCGTTTCTCACTCCTTGAATAGGGCTTTGAGCCTTTGACTGTGAGTGGTGATACGTTTAAAAAAATAAATAAGTAAAACAAACAAAAATATATAACACACATAAAACACATTCAATAGTCAACCATCAATCACAAAGTACAAATCCAGGTTGATGGAGAACAATTACAAGTATCTGTATACTAAAAGCTCAGTGGACTGATTTGATATGTAAACTAGGGTTTCCAAAATGTCAGGTACACCAAAAGAAATAATTGGAAATATACAGTAAGTAGTTTTTAGACATCAAACTGAAGGTTATGTAATTTTTGGTGGTAACTAATATATAGAAAGAACATTAAGTACATTTCACAACTACCTAACAATATGTAGCTACTACATTACATACTGGTATGTCATTTCGCTTACTGAAACAGTGACTTGAAAATAAACTGAATAAAAATGCAAAGAATTTTCCTTTTCAACAACTTTCAAGTCAAACTATAAAAATCAACTAGAATGCTTGAATGATAACTTTGGCTTAAAACAACCATGTTGTAGGTTATAGTCACTTTTATCAAAGGTTAAGACAATTACTAATACTTATGGCTAATATCAGTAAGGAAGTGCAGCTGAAAGGTTGCAACCAACAATAAATATTGTAAGCTAGCAGCAAAAAATGAAAATGGCAAGTCAGAAGCAGCAACAGGATATACATAAAAGAAAAGTCACAGAGAAAGAAGGGGAAAATTAACGTTTTTGTCAAATAATAATAATAATAAGGCCAATAGCTTATCTTAATAACTCATTCATTCATTCGAACCTCAACATCAGGTTTAAGATATGAAATGATTTTCATGATAAAATCATAGACAATTTTAATACTAAAACATTTGCAGAGAGAGTTCTGTTCATAATAATAATAAGATATAAAGAATCAACACTTCATAATATTACTTTCTTAGTTAATACTAAAGTACAGAGTTTCAACCCATTTCCAATCCACAAAAACGCATTTTTTATCTAGAACTCGTTTTCACATTGCATTCGAAAAGCTATATGGTACTATTAATTAGAGAGTATATTTTTATGTTATGATAATGATAATGATCTCATTCACTGTTCTCTTTAGATCTATCATAAAATCTCAACTCTTCACCACTTTAAGATTTTAAATCAAATTGTTTTAAATCATTAATAACAAATTATTCTAACCAGTAATCAACTACAGGTTACTTTCACAGAATATGCGAATCTAAAGATAAATGTCTGAATTAATACTTTCTATTTTGTTATAGAGCATGCTGAATTAAATGCTGTACAACAAATTATGACCAGTACAGCATTTAAATATACCAAATTTCATAGTATACCGCAAAACAATAATTTTTCCGCTCCATTCACTCATATTATATATTTATATATTATATATACTTATATAATATATATATATATATATATATATATATATATATATATATATATATATATTATATATTATATATATATATATTAGTATATACTATATTATATATATATATATATATATATATATATACTAAAATATATATATATATATTATATTATTATAGTATTATATATATATAATATATATAATATTATATTATTATAATATAATAGTATATATATATATATATATATATATATCATATATACAGATATGACTCGCTTTGAAGCAAAACCTTTAACAATCTTACCAAGAATAAAACTAAATAACAGTTGGGTTCATATGCCTCTAGCAAGAGAATGCACGTAACTTAATCATCTGTAAAACACTTTAAAAAATATTAAACTCAAAAATAATAATATGAATAAACCTATTTCTCACCTCATAATTTTGCTCATTCATAGAAGAATTTGTTCCAAGAAGTTTACTTGAATGAATAACGTTTTTCACACTCTCGTCAAGTTTATTTACTATCTTCTTATCTTGCCCCAAATTTAACGATTGTAAAAGTTTTTTCATTAATTTATCACATTTTTTCAGTAAGGCCAATTTTCTATTGGAAGCAAACACATCAGTAAAATGATAACCGTTGGCTGCAAAATTAAAATACACTCTTGGGATGATTGAATGTTCCTCAAAACCATCTTCCAAATTTAGAGGAGTAAATCCAAGCAATTTTGAATGAAGCTTGGTGAATGTATCATATAAACAGAGTTTATACTTATCAAATACTGCTGAACACTGTGGAGGTGGAGCTGATTCATGTATTCTCGAGCATTTTCTCTGCTGATATGACAAGTTATTAAAATAATTTGGTGATGATGGGAGGATTCTGGAGAAAATTGCTGTGTCATTTTTGGTAAGTTTTAAAATCAATTTGTGAACATGTATCGCTTTTTTTATAAGATCGATGTCATAATTTGTATTATCAAGAAATTTGCAAGGGGTAGTGCACTGAGTTTTTAAACACGCAGGATTTACTTTCTCCTGATTTATAGAATTAATGCCACATAAAATCACATAAAGTACACCACTTCCAAAGTCTGGATCTTGAATCAAATATTTATTCAAATTATCAAAGTCCAAATTCATCCTTTTGAAAACTTTATATTGATAATTATTGCTGCAAACTTCACTTCCAGTTAACAAACAACTCGTTCATCTGTGACGATGATCACTTTATTTGGACGTCTATTCTTCTGAAGTTCAACCTAAAAATGAACATGAAAAATTTAGCATCACAAGCTATAAATTAGAAAATTACTGAAACAAATAAAAATATTTTTTTTATATACTTACCAACTCGCTTATTTCCTTTTTATAGATTTCATTAATCTCTTTCTCAAGCTTATTTAAATTCTGTTGTAAATATAAAAATAAAAAACAATTATTGTAAATTTATTTCAAAATTTAATTAATAACCATTTACCATTTAGTTCCAAACTACAAAAAAATATAAATTTACTTGTTTCATTCACTCCATTCAAACAAATAAACTTCAGTTAATCTTAAAACACCAAATTGGAGATATTTATTATATGCCAGAAGCAAGATTTTGACGGTATTATCGTACTCATTTTATCAATTATTATGAAAATAATATTTCCTTACTTTTCCAAACAAAACTAAATGTCTCCATTACATTTTCAAAAGTTCACAGATCTTCAGTTAATAATTATGTTCAAGTATTTTTATTGATCATCCATATCTTTTCTTAAATCTCCCGAATTCCTCTCTCTTACATATCATCCAGATTAGAGGTGCACCAGATTTCCAATACGGCCAGAATTTAAAATATTATTATGGTTCAGGTTCCGAACTTGAATTTATTTCCTTTCTGAATAGTACTTCTTAACATCTACAGTTCATAGATGCGAACATTTCTTTTATCAATAAATGTTAATTTTTTTCAAATAAATTATTTTTGCGACCACTATTATTCTACCCCATAGTACAAGAATTTAAAATTGAGTTGAGAGGAAAATAATTAAAGTTGAACACAATGGCCAATCACAACCGCTAACTCACAATAAATTCAAATATGTACCGTAACTTTATTTTTATTTTTTAGTTTACAAGACAACTGCTGCTCAAAACCAGGTCCCATTGAAAAAATAAAAAGACTAACAATGCATATTAACTATAAAATACTCAAGCCATTTTTATGCCTACCTAACCAATATATTTTAAAGTTGTAAGTACCCAATTAGCTATCACATCCTGAAACAGCTAATTTAAACATGAATCACTTATTTGTTGATGGTATTTTATCTGACAAAATAATTATTTTTTATTTACCTATTATGCTCTCAAGTACTTTAATCATGGTTTTGTATGAAGAACTTGCTCTTCTCAATAGAAATGAATTATATCCCATACAAACTTCCTTTCCATTGAAAACATGTCCATTTCCATCAATCTCATCTTATAACTCTTATTTGCAAAACCACAAGTCATTCTTGTAGCTCTACATTGTACTCCCTCAGGCATTTCAACAGAATGTATTTTCTTAGGTAAGGATTTCAAATTTCTGCAGTATTCACCTGTCTAATAACTATTTAAAGGTTGGATAATTATTTTCTTACTTGTGTAAATAACATAACGGATTATAATTCCAATCATTTTGTTACCTCTATAAATTCAACATTGTTGTGACAATTTCAAGTTGCTAATAAGCAAACAAAATTCCTTTTCTTTTCAGCTCCAATAATTTCATATTTATATCATAATTAAAACAACTATTTTAATTTGCCAGTGTGTATAAAGGTAGTAAAATGTTTTTCAATTTACTTAAAATTAAAAATAAATAACCCCTATGTTACACACATGATTTTATTATAGGTAATATTATTCTTGTTATAGAATTGGGTAAAATAATAATAATAATAAGTAGGTAATCATAAACTATACACTTTTTATTAAATATAGAAATTTATCATTTTATAGCCTATATTTTATCAGCCACAGCCTTTTTATGCTAAGTCACTCAAGTAATTCCCAGTCTAATGATGACAACAAATTTAACATACATCTAAACACTAACTGTATAATAATCGTCTGTATATTTTTTAGTTTATCGTACTCATATCGTGTGTAGTGTAATACCTATATACATATTAGTAATATTAATTAAGATAAAGTATATATATATGATATCAAGATCTATCAGATATCTACTAGTGGACGCATCAAATCTTGAGCTTACATAACCTCAACTATTAAATTAGTGAAATATTTCTAGTCTCAAGTATACATCAATCACTATGCTTATTGATCGTATTTTCTGTGATGTAGTTAACAATCTATTATTAAAAAGACACTAATGAAAAAAAAAAATAACAATAAAAAAAAAGAATTATAGTAATATCTGTATCACTTCATAGTTTACCCGTTAAATTTGTTCGTTTTATGAGGTACTCTACTCTCTCTCATTATGGAAGAAATCATTTATTAAGTTCGCTCTCTATTTATTTAAAAATTTATTTATTTATTCGTAAAATTAAACGAGCCAATGAATGAGGATCGGGAGTTACAGTCCAGATATCGTGTTGAGAGCCTGCTATAAGGGCTTCGTCCTTCAGCGGCCCAATTCATTTATCTATAATTACAATTATATTTAAATTAAGGTGAAAAGTTCTTCATTACATCTGGCCAACAAAGAATCGGAAAAATAAATTATGAAGGCTTTTCAGTTTTATTAGGTAACTTGTTCTCACTGAATCACGTGTAATATGTACCTCGGTTTTCCTAGATTAGAGCTCTAGTTTTTAGTAGATACAGGTTCTTGTCACACACAAAAAATATACATTAATAGAGACATAACAATTTAATAAATGTGAATCGGATTGAGTCTGGTTTAATTTATCAAAAAAAAAAAAACAACGGAAAAAAATTATATATAGCAAATTGTTAATGAGTAAGTACATAAAAATGCTAATTAGGTCCAAAAAACATCAATTCTAGTACAATGTATAAATTACAATTAAGCTTGCATGAACAATCAGCTGTCTATAATGAATGATTGTTTCTCTCTTTATCTTCTCGTTTTTTTGTCAAGGAAATTTTGTCGGACAATCACGCTAGCGCTCCAACAATACTCTATTACCCAGCAGCTCAATCGATGAATACCCTATACTTTTCCTTGGTTTATCATTTTTTCTCCATCAACCTTTGAATATCTATTGTTGGAATCTTCATCCTCTATGTTCCTCACTATATACATCCTAGATTATCCGGAAACCGATCTAAGGACTATATGTAGAAAGTGAACTTTTATGCTCATATTAGCATTCCAATTTTTGAAGTCTGAAAGCATTTTCTGTACGAGTTTTACATAGTTGGCAGATTTATAATGGTTTGCCCAAAAAGTTACTGTGAACAATCAAGTACAAATTTATTCCAGACAGATGCTTTACAATATCAGTCATGGAATTATGAAATATGTCACATCCTGATGATTTGTTGTAATATCCAATTAAAATTCCAGCTTTGATTCCAAATCAATTCCTACGAGCACAAAATAATCTGAAATATATTTGAAACATTCACCACTTTTGTCTAGGGCCCTGAACAAATTGTCTATAAACATTAGTAATATTTAGCTATGTGGGAAATATAATTTTTTCTTTATCTGTAAAATAAAACTTATAATATAATATATATATTATAATTATATATATATAATATATAATAACAGTGGTTCGTTAATGGTATTTGATGCACCTACAGTCATATTTTCACCCTAGCAGGCCATACAACTTTTTCCCTCACTGTAGGTCTTCTTTTAGCGTTACCTACTATCCACAAGCATATTGAAACAAGCGGTACTAGTATATCCGCTTTGTGCCTCGATTAATACACTAAAGATATGTTGACCATCTTATCAAATCAACGCATATAGGACCACTATGGTGTTCATTATATCTAAGCTTTCTGAAACGAAAGATCATTCTTATATTTTCATATATTCATCTTTTCATGTATTTGGTGTGAAGTAACCTATTGGAATCGATGCATATCTATTGCCATTTTACAATAAAAACACTCTTCAGTCTTCTCGTTGAAGTCATGCATTAATGAGATTTATGGAGCAATATTTCTGGTCGGTATTTAGGTTACCCCATTTTGGAGTAGGAGTCCAGGATGTTCCTACAGAGTATACTAGGTCTCTTCTTTCAATTAAATTATTGGAGAAGATAGTTACTACCTTTATTGATCGAAAATAAAGTTATATTTACATTCGGCCTTGAGACAGTCTTTATCATTTATCTAGATGCTAAAAGCTAACCTTGCTTGGCAGAGTACTTAAATCTTATACGTTACATTAAATCATTTGGTATACTCTTTACCTCTGGAGAACGTTGCTTGTTGATATAGAATGTATACTTTCTCATATTCATTAACCACTATCTCACGTTGAACTCACATATAATCCTGGATTTATCCTCTTTCTCAACAATGCTAGGTTGGGAGTGTAGTGAACACTGGGATGGGGACATACGTCGGTAGATGTAGTACGTTTCGCCTTACTGTGAGATATTCCAATACCGATAGTATACTCATAATTTAACGTTTCTTGTAACGATTGATACCTATAAATAAATTAAAACCAAACAATAAAAATAACAGTCACTCTGGTGATTCTTATAGTGGCTACCTCGCACATTTACCATAGGCACACCAAAAATTTTAAAATCCTTTTCTATCGTCCATTTTCCACTTATGACTGATAAAGATTTTCACACACGTTTTACAGACCATTCAATTGAGAGCTAAAGACTAATCTTAGTTCTACCGAGTTATTCATTCCCAAAGTATATAGCCAGATTATTGCATTCTTCACAAAGTTTAGATAATAATTATTCTTCTTTGGTATTTTATTACCTTATATATGAGAGCAAATATAGTCAGCCAACAGAACGATAAGCAGGCTTGCGGTCGTGTCTATTACAAAACTGCTCTTCGTAGTGAGATGCCTCCAAGTACTCATTGGGTGTTCTGAAACTATGGATATATTCGCACCAAAGTATATATATAAAGTAAGCCCGCTTAAAAAGAAATAAAACGATAATACTGTAAAATATGCAATAAAAAAGATATTTGTATAGAGTAAATCTGGAACACCCTGTATCTCAAGAGACTAGAGCCAATCTGGAAAACATATGTACATTTCTGGAGGTATTAGCACCACCCCAGTAACCCATGAACTCACTTACTCTCTCGATGAATGTATCTTGGCAGCAAACCAACAAATGTGTGTTTTTTGTGCCATTGTGAATTTTATTAATCTCCCCATAAAAGTTGATCTTTTGGAAACAGCTTCTTCGCTCTTACTCATAAGAAACAATTTGACCAATCCATACTTCCGGAACATTCTCACTTATACTTAAAACGGAATATATCACTGTGAGGTTTAAAGCAACTGTCCAGTAACTGGAAGACATATAATAATCCTCATACACGTTACCCCACTCACGAATACTGTTTTTTCTCATAGCACATTTATATAATAATAGGATACATATACCTACTGAATATGAAGAAATATTATTGAATCATTATGTTGGCAATCGCATGACATTTGATTGTATAAAAAGTATGATTAGGTGTGCTGTGAGTCAAAACAAGAGGAAAGATAGTTAACATAAAAATATAATTTGATTAACCAAACATCACCTCTATTCCATAGACTGCTTATCTTATTATAATAATGGTATACCTGAGGTGGTTAATTGATTATATTCTGACCTTTACAGTAAATTAAAAGTTGCATCTCTCTTATATATATATATAGGATATAAGCTATCAACTAAATAACTTATGATAAAAGTGATTTAGATTGAGGTTATGTATAGTATAGACCCTATTATATTAACTACCAATATTATATTAATATCTCTATATTTCACATATTATGATGAATAATGTACTCTATAATGCAATTCTCACATCTATATAGGTGACTAATATATATATATATAATAAGTCTATGTTTGTCCTATATTATAATTATAATATTAATATATATAATATATATAATTATATTTAGTTATAGAGCTTATAGTTTTAATATTTAAATTATTAATTTATATATATTACTTAATACTTTATAGAATATTATGTTAATAAATATAGTATTGTAAATATGGAAAATCTAAAATTCGTTATAAGTAAAACAACATAAAAATACCTTAAAGAAGTATTATAATTAAATTTAACTATCATTTTTAATCTTAATAGGAAAGTTATTCTAATTCACTTACATAATATCCGTTATACATTTGTATAATAATTCTCTATATATCTCCTTTTATCCTGTATTAAAGTACTAAATAGAGTATTTAACTCACTCAATTCGTTCAACTAATTTGTCACTCCAAATTGTGCGATTATGAACTTTATCAGGTAAGTTATGACTCGAGAAGATGTTGTATACAACAATATGGGCAATAGCATTACTCAGACATACAATATATACTTGCTTCACCATAAAGGCATTTATACATCACACTTGAGGAACATAACGAGAAAAGGAATCTAAAGTACAAAGACTTATCAATACGACTTACATTAGAATAAACCATATAACAGAACAAGATAGAACCCATACAATAATATACATACATAAAAGACAGAGCAGAGCGATAAACTGACATGAGCAAGACTGAACTAGCAGGACTGATCAGACACAGATTAGAGGCAGGACGATCAGCACAGACACGAACTACGAGACAGAAAGTGATTAAAAAGAAGCACGAGCAAAAATGAGTTTTTATTGTCAAGAACCAACTATAGATTGGGAGATTGTCTACCTTTTCGATGCAGAATAGAAGAGTAACCGGAGAGATAATAGGAACTTTACCGAATTCATATTTGTCGTGAGACCTAAGGAAAAGTCGATGTCTATATAGCAGCCTATAGCCACTAATCTCATCCAACAAATAATTAGCAATACATAACAAATATGGCTATATGCAACGAATACCGACGTGAGGACGATATACGACATCAGATAACCGATAGGATAATAGATAGGGATAGAGCATCACAAAGACTGAAATATAAGATTAGGACACCTAGAACTAAGCAATACCGAACACATAACGAAAACATAATTTGCACCTAGATATACGATAGATTATTTAAAAAAGTGTGATTCATTTCCAAGATTATCAGTTGCGACTGTTTGATTTTTGCTTGATTTTTTTGATTTTTTGTTTTCCATTATTTTCATTTGTTTTTTTTTTATTTTAAGAGAAAATCCATGAAACAAAATATGCAACTAAAATAATATATAAAGTAAAATTAAGAATATTCAAACATAAAAGGAAAGGTTAAAATTAAATTAATTTCAGTCTCTCTCTTTAAAATCGGTAGAAGATTTCAGATTCAATAGTTCTCCTTGTATTACTTTAATTTATGAGAATAGATTAAATAAAAAATTTTGGAAGTTTATTAAGTAATTTTATATAAATGGTAAAAAATAAAAGGTATTAATAATAAAAAATATATAATTATAATAATAAATAATAATAAATATAAAAAAATATATATATAAACACTAAAAACAAGTAGGCTATATACAACAATAACTATCAACAAAAACAACACTTACAACACTAACAACAACAACAACAACAACATCAAAACAACAAATCAACAACATATCACAATAACAATTACAAACAATACAAACAACAATTTCTAATATGACAAATATAGCAATCAATTATTACAATATATAACTAAATATTAATACACACAATAATTCAGCATTCTACACAATAAGGTAATACAAAAAAAAAAATAACTATATCAATTCCACAATATTTAACACTCACCACAGGCTACTATTATAGGGCATAATAATACATTATGGGTAACGGAATACTTACTTTGAAGCTGAGGTTATTTATCTAATTTTCGAATATAAGCAGGAAAAAGAGAAAAAAATTTCCCTCATTATATTTAATATATTCTCCAATAATTGCCAAAATTCGCTCGATAGAGACTCACTTACACAACCAATTATCATTCATCCCATTGACAAAATCAACTAACTACCCTCAGTCTCATCTTTCTCTAAACACCAACTCAGCTCACAAAAAATAGTGCAAAAGCGAGCGTAAACAGGGAGATATACTATTTTCACTTCTACAAATAGCGAATCATCTTATCAAGAGAGAAATCTATATCGATAACATCAGCCTAAATACACTATTATCGGTTTAGTTATTATCTATTTTTTGGCTATTTCATACATACTAACACTTTCACATGGTTGGATATACTCACTGGCTACATCCTGGTGCAGTACCTCGAGATTTATCTACGGTAGGAGCTTATATGGGTGTGATAATTTTATAGTCATCGAGAGTCCATATTCGATTTGCCTTGAAATTATTCGGTATAATAGCATTTTCACGTGGAGATTGTTATCAGGGTTTGAGATGCGAGCGAGTGGAGCGTAACTAACTTTTGGTAGTGAACTCCTTACACACAAGGGCAGTACATCTCTATGCTATTTCTTTCTTTCATCTCTCTGCTTTCCTCAGTCTCTCTCTCATCAAAAAGGTCGGTCAAACTCCTGCGGCACCTCGGCACCCCATAACCGCACTCTCTTCACTCCCTTCAATCTCGGCTTGCGTACCGTCTCTTATCGTCTTTACAGTCTTTTCTACTTACTTACCTCTCGCGCGCGCGGAAAAAGGCATATGTTTAGCATGTTCGTGATCTAATATAGTCGACTTTCCGATCGTATATATGCTCCCGTATTTAACTACTCATTGATAGAAGTTGTTTTGGGGAAGTAATACACTTAGTAATATGCTTATGTGTTTGAGCACAACATTTTACTCCTATTAACATATAATCTTCTGGGGCTCTAATCCTGTCTAATATTTATTTTATAATTGAGCAGTGAAATAATTTATGTATTATGATTATAGTAATCCAGTTGGCAGCCAGTGCAGAGGGAGTGAATGTTTTGAAGTAAACTTCTATTTTGGTTGCCGTTACTTGTGCGGGACTACGTTATGTGAATGTCTAGTGCGCTTCACATCATGAGAAGAAGAGGCTCCTCTGTAACAGCTATAACGAGAGTGAATAAAAACTGAATCTCTCATGTGGGTAAGAAGTTTTCTGAGTTAGACGAAGGAAGACTAACGAGGACATTTGGGTCGTCAGTAGACACATATAGCAATTCGTTGGTACATGTAAACAAATAGATTGAAGTATACATATGTGTATGGGTGCTACTCGATAGGCCCTTGTTTATTTATATGAAGACATCAGTGTTCCCTTATCAAAGATACTGACTGCAGAACAGATCTGGTGATACTTAATGTATGACTCTAAATATATAACATACCTTGAACATATCGAGCGACACAACAAAATTGAGAGTCATTATATCCGCCATACACCTATGAGAATTAGTAAGGTATTAGTATAAGAACATATAGGATCCATAGTTACTGGTGTTGACGTTCATGTGAGGCCTTCGCCTGGGAGGTACCAGATAATAAAGCGTTCCCTAATATTATAGAGCCTGCTATGTAGCGTCTCGTAGCAGGAGGGCGGCTTCCGAGCGAGCAGCAAAGAAAAGGCTAGTAACTACACACACGATGTTACACTAGGTGGAGGATGAGACCCTGGGAGCCGGGGGCTCGGCGTCAACGGAATTATTATTCCCAACGAAGGTCTCCAGATAGAGCAGGGCCTAGTGGACAAAAGAGCGAGCGAGTGAGGAGTCACCGGAGCGCTGATGGTGCAGCTCCGGGGGAGGAATCACTCGCATAAAGATTTCTAAGGAACCGACGGAGAGCGGTGAACCAGGAGGGCCCAGGGGAGACCAGGAGGTGAGGGCACTGTGTGGACCACGCATGTTAGCTCACACTAGAAATAATGATAGTCACTAATCAAATAAAACTCATCAGAGATAGTCACTTAAAAACATTAAGTGAATGATAAAATTTAAAATACTAAATTATCAATTAAATTTAATATAATAATTTTAATATAACTAATAATAACATAGGAATAACATTTAATTAATTTATATTAAATAGTTTGTGAATAGATGTAATAGACTCCTAAAGGCAATTTTTTAGAAAATAGATTGATTTTTTTTTTTTAATAAGTTGTATTTAATATATATAATAATTATATAATCGATATAAATTATATCCAATATAATTATATATTATATATATATAATACGATTAATTATATATAAATAATAATATATATTATATATATTTATATAATATATATAGTATATATATATATATATTAATATATAATATAATTAATATATATTATTAAAATATTAATTATATATAATATAAGATAATATATAATATATTATCAAATATAATATATAATAATATATATATATATTTTAATATATATATAAATTAATATATATATAAATAATAAATATACGTATATTAATATATATATATATATATAATTAATTATATATTAATATAACTATAATATAATTGTCATTTTAAACTGTCAATTAAAAGCGCCGAGTATTTATAAATCGATTATCGATCGTGACTAAATCTAGTTTCGATATTTCGAAGATATATAATTATTAGTAGCTAATACGTTTCATGGAGTATTTAGAATACAGAAGCAATATATCTTGATAGACTGTCTATGTAACACATCAGACACTGGAACACTGCAAAGTTAAACTCACTTATTTATGAATATTAGTTAAAATGGCTAAAAAAAGAAGAATAGAAATAAAGAACTTTGATAGGAATATATAATCAATTATATCGACTAAGCGATGCTGACATCAGTTCTCTCAGATAAAAGTTTTATTCTTCGAGATATGACACTGAGTTTAATACGTTATCTCACCCCCTCCTCCACAAATTAAATAATTAAATTTAAGAAAAGTTCCCCTGATAAAGTAAGATTGATAGTTTTCAACCCTACTATGTCACACCAATCAAAATATATAGGCGTGGTTCAATTCCATAATTTGATGGAGATAGGATGCAAAGACTCCAGGAAATATGAATTAATATACGTACGGACAAAGGTAATTACGCTACAAAACCTAGACTAAATACATTATGCAAATAAAATATATAATTATATATTAATATTATATTATATTATATTATATATACTTATATATATAATATATATATATAATATATATAATATAATAATTATATTTGATATATAATTTAAATATTGGGATTGTAATACCAGTTCCAACGAAACGACAATTTAATAATAAAAATAAGGGCGTTACATGACTGGGATGATAACTTTAGTCCAGCTCACACATTACATGCTTGCAAAGAGTTCCACAAGCTTAAATCACTCCGTTTATTAACGTAAATATCATTTCATACAATTGCCACTACTTATACAACTCTCTTCCCTGGTTCATCCCAATCTCAAATTAAAACATTAATCGGCAAAATTTTCACACTTCCATCTCAATCAACAATACAGATAGCTTTATACAACGTATTCATTAACACTTTAAGTCCTCACACACATTATTAGCTTGGACGTCACCTCCCTTTCACTTCCCGTACCTGTCCATTTACTCCTAAACTAACCTCGAAACTATACTTCAAGAACAAAGCATCACTTAAATTATCTTTTCTCCTTTCTAACACTTATTCTCTCACACCTCGATCACAGGTTCTTTACTTTTAAAATTCTTTTTAACACAACAACTTATGGCTCTCAACGGCTTCTCCCTACTCGCCCACTTTTAAGCAATATTTTATGGAACTCATTGAACCACCCACTACATTATTCACAGCCCTTCTCTTTCTAATCCACACACAACTATCGGTTATGTGAACCCGCTATGCGCACTTTCCAAATTAATACATCAATAATACTATAAATTTCATATTCTTATACAACGATTCATACAATCACTATCCACTACACCGCGCTGACCTTCTTCTGCCATGAGGCGGCAGACACTCACATGGTGATAAATTATAACCTATTATAATCTCTCGTTACCTTTTCTTGATATTTAATTATTTCATGGAAAAACTCTCCACATCTATCTTTTCTTCTAAAAACCCAACTTATACTTTCCTCTACATTTATATACATATATGTTTTATCGACTTACCTACATTAATATACAACAAAATTTAAGCTTAACACTAATCATGTCATCTCACTCATACTAGAGCCCTCGTAATGTTGCTCTCTCTACTAATTCACTCTTATATCTAACACACATAATACACCGGAAGTGGAAAAAGATGAAGAGAGTGATTAAGGAGGAGAGCAAACTCGAAGGGCTCTAAGATAGAGGCAGTTAGTGTATTATAATATTGTTTATATTATAATAATCGAAAATACCAAGTGTATATAATAAGGAAGAAGTTTTTGGTTGGTTTGGTGAGAAAGATCAAGAAAAATGAGATAAAGGATTGAAAGTTAACTTAGATGAATATTAAAATATAAGAAAAGGTAGAGAAAGAGTTATAGGCAAATTCATTATACACAATTATTATGCATATAAGGAGATGAGGGCGAATTTAATTGAGTAGTCGTAAATTATATGAACATTATATTGTAGATGTTCTTTTAGGAAAAGTATGCGCAGAACACGTCGAGTTCCACATATATCATGAACGTACCATGTGTAGCATAATTATAAATGAAGAAGGTCTGTAATTGAATATAAGTATGATGTGTTATTCAATTAGAGCTTTTCATAAAAATTTATGACTTTACAGTGGCAGTATAATAGGAGTTATTTCATTTAGGTAATTATAATATCATTTGGCTAGAGCAGATTAGGTGACTATAGAAATGTAATAAGTGAAAACTGTTTAAATTAATTTACCATACTACAAAATAATTTAATCGAAGGTAGAAAAGTATAATTTATAAGTAGTAATGCACAATATTTGTTATTAGTTTATTCTATATTTATATGAGTTATTAAAATGGGACATGTGTATCGAGAAGTGAAAAAGATGTATGACGTACAAAGCTAAGAAATGTGGTGCAGGATTAAGGTAATGAATACTTGATATGAAACTCTTTTATGTATTGATGAGACAATGGTAAGGTGATGAAATTTTGCCGATTAATATGTTTATAATTTAGAGATCGATAAGCCAAGATAGGAAGTATATTTATAATGATAGTGCAATTTAGTATATTAGTAACATGAAGGGCAAGGGTGTTATAGTGAGGCTTGAGAATCTTATTAGCTAAAACAAGAATTAGGCAAGATCAGTCATTGATAGTCACCTATAATTTTTTATTATATATAAGTTAGTAGTAAATAATTCACAACTGCGTTCAAGCATAATTTATTAATATATATATTAATAAGATATATAGTTATATATATATAAGATACTAATATAATCTCTCTCAATGTTGGTACAATGATAATTTGGATGAGTGTCTCTAATCCAGGATCGCTGAGTGATGATGAGGGTATAAGATAGACAAACTAAAGAGGAAGGCAGAGGATAAAGTAGAGAGTAATATATTTATAATATATATATATAGTATAATATATATATATATATTATATTTATATTTATATATATATATATCTATATAATTATATAATATATATATATTAATATATATATATATATAGTACTAATAATATTAAGTATAATTAGTATATTACATATATATTATATATATATAATTATAATATATTTAATATAACTATAAAATAATATATATATAATAAATACTATATATATAATATATATATATATCTAATTTAATTATTATATTATATAATACTATTAATTACTTATATTATATATATATATAATATAATAATATGCTAGGTTTATCAATTTTTAGTATTATGCAGTAATTAAAAGTATTTGACCGGATCGTAATATATTATTTATATATATTTCTCATTGGAAGTCTTTATGGCAATCCTAAATTAGCCATTACAATATATCATGAGAATTACTTGTTCTTTGCTATTTTTAGGCTGCCTACAAAGGACTATTGATATTATTAATGATATTTTTGATATTTTACGATACTTAATTACTTATGGATGATTTTTTTAATCTGTGGTGGGGGTATATGAGTAGGTAGGGGGGATATACGTATTATCGCTTACTCGAAAAAAAGTTTATCGAGTGAGATTGTCAGCTCGCTTAAGTCGAGATGATCTTGCCTATTTCCATGGGAGAATTAGATATTTCATCTTCTTTTTTTGCCTAACGTTCATAATTTACATAAATATAATATAGAAGATTTAACATTTGGCAGTGTTATATTCACATAGTTATGTATCGATTCTGTTAGATCAAGGACAGTCTTGCAGACCTATCTGCCTCTCGCAATGCTCAATACTCCAGAAACCGTACTGCTACATAATAATGATTAACTTATTATATCTGAAATACACTGGGACTATTCATTAGTTTACTGTCGCCTAAAGCGATAATACTTCCTTTATTGTTTTAATACATTTCTATAGTATCCATAATTAAATTATATATATATATAATAATTTATATTATATTAATATTAAACTTATTCTTTCATTGAATAAATATTCAATTATTAAAATTATTTACTAAAATATTCTTTCAAAATATAATTATTCATATAATAAATTAATTTATGTATTCCTTATTTTCAATATTATAAATATTATTAATTATCATGAAAATTATATATATGAATTTTATCACATTACTCATATATTATTATTTAAGGGGACTTATCAGTGGTTATTATTTGGGGATCTATGGGGAGCATATATTATCTAATTTTAAGGGGCTATTAACTCTACGAGAGCTCACTCACGGGCCCTTGAGTACCCTAACGGTAGCCCGCCTCGCCGCCGTCTAAATAAGAGCCAGCCCCGGCCGTGACCCCGTCAGCCCTACGGCAACGGTCACGGTCCGGCCCCGTAAAATAGTTATCTCACGTACACCCGTGAGTCAGTGAGTATCCCAATAGTCAAGCTTAACATTAGGTCCGTTGCTATTTACTAGCTGAGGTATGAGACCCTCATCACGTCTGAAGCCCTGTAGGACAGTGATCTTTGCAGAGCGACCGCCAGTCCCCAACATTGTAGCTCTAGCAATACTACGCTATATCCAAATCTGTTTTGCTCCATTGTCAACGATTAATATTCTGTATGATAGTGTACTATCTTTACATGTATGATCTGTGTTCTTATAGTTTCCCTTCACCTACAATGATCTTGGTAAGCAGAATATCAAGTCACATGAAAATGTTAGTAGCGACGCCAACTGCTTCATTACTTCACTCCATTGTCAAAGAATGGGTTGGGTATGACTAATAAGTCAATCCTCACATTAGCCAGACTCCAATTAAGACTTCGAGCTAATGTCTCCGGCTTGAGTGCCGGCGCATCCTTTGCGAAATTTTCACTCAATAGGCATCTCAATTGAATATAGGCAACACAATGAGTCTATATATACACACGCGCTTCGCTCGCTCTCATCCAACACGTATAATGTAAGTTTGAAATAATTAACTATTTACACGCTATGTACATGACTTTAAACGTGAATAGGGCTAGTAGTAGATAGAGATTGAGTAGTTTTTAGATAAGAGCCATCTACAGCAAATATAAGAGTCTTAGCTGCGTTTTCATAAACGACTTATGAATGGAACACCTATGAGCTATACCTACCAGCGTACCCTGGAGTGAGCAAGAGCAACTCGAAGGTATACCACTTTACATCTGCCCCGCCCCAGCGACAGCTAGAAGCATATGCACCCGTCACACTCGACGGACGTACAAGCAGACAGTAACATATAGCAGTTGCTCTTTGGGACACAACGCTTGGTTCATTTAGCTCTTGTGTTTAATACTGGAAGCAAAAAATAAAAAATATCTGTTAGCGCTAAGTTTGAATCAAAAAGTTTCTTCAATTTAGTTGATAAATTCAATTAAAAATTTCTATTCACAGATGAAAGCACGCAGTTCACAACACGATAATCGAGTATATCGTGATAAATAATCGAGCACCATAGCCTCATATATATATGAACTATAGTGTTATAACTTATGCACACCGGCGAGTTTAGGTGAGCAGGAGGTAATTAGACTACATGATTATCACGAAACGGTAATAGTGATCCTGTATATAAAGGAGATACTGTGTAGTCGTTTTAGTTATTATATAAATTATCTGTTCATTTTAGTTATTGAATTTGGAGAGAAAGAAGAGTCTGTTCAGCCCATTTGAGTCTTCTTAGCAGAACATGTGAGAGTTAGACCTGATAGGGCGAATGTGTATATAATATTTTTTTATGTTGAAAATGCTATAAATATAATCTTATATTGCGCTACAAAAGTTCTCTGTAACTCATTGTACTGAGTAATAGCTAAATAACGTAAAAATTAATAGTTGTCTTGATTATCATTAATTCCCTCTCTGCACACTCTCTTACAATAGAGGCTCTTCGGATGCGCACCATCTGCCGATATCAGAAGCTAGGAAGACGTTAAAAATGTTAATTGTAGCTGATCGGGAGAGGCAATACTGAGAGAGTTGAGATTTTTATCAATTCACCCCATATTTTTTAGTCTATTATCTTAGTAGTGCTGGAAATACTGTTAATACATAATTTATGATAATTTAGCCTTATCACTTTGGCTTATAATGCTTCGAAAGGTTGAATTGGTTAAGTTTTATGGACAATGCTAATAGAGTTGATCGAGTTGTTGTTGTTGTATGATGATTATTGATGCGATGATTTAGATTCGAATGTTATGTGTTGTTTTGTTACATGAGAGACGGTATGGAATGAATTCAGTTTTGAGTACGAGCTTAGCATTTATATGATTTTATCTTATTATTCACGTCACGAGAATAGATGACCGTAAGTAGAGTATGATTGAATATTGATTGAGAGAGAAGATAGTAGAGAGAGTAAAGAGAGATGATTAGATGTAATGTATATGAGAGAGAGAGAAGATAATGAAAGAGTAAAACTAATTGTATTAATGATGATAAGCATAGATGAGATTTGGACCGCGTTGCTGGTCGTCGGTGGTGAGAATTGTGATGGACTGAAAGGTAGATGTTGTATGGGGAGGGAGGTGATGTGAGGGGAGTCGGGTTGGCCTGCGTGGAAGGTGGTAGCTTGGTAAATATGGTGCTACTATTCTATTCTACAGTAGTTGCTCAACTTATTGTTGAATGAGATATGACTGGTGAGTTGGGCGCTGTTATAAGACTTGACTGGGCAGCATTAAAAAGTGGGGGCAAATCAATGGAAGGTAATCTTCTTCGGCTTGAAGGAAATCTCCCTCCCCAAGATGAGTTTTGTGAATTTAATTATTAGACGTAGTTGCGAGCTTCTAAATCAACTTATTTAGCAATAACTTAAGAAGGCCAAATCGCTATATTCCCGACACTTAATATGAATTCATACTGTGAACTGTCTTATTTACCTATATGATTTATATTCGTCTATCCTTATCTCTTATGGTTTCAGATATCGAAATTAAATAAGCATCGCATTTAGATCTTCTAGCTGTGGTCAAGGTAAACTTAATATGGCAAGCTAAGTTGCTGAATCCATATTCCAGACATTGTTAATTCATTTAGAACATATCCATTTTCAAATACCTCTCCCTCCCATACGAAAATACTATATAGATCATACACTCACCGGCGAATCTATTTATTACTAATTATAAAAATATATTACCATTTATAATAAAAATCGAATAACATATATATAAGTAATTATTTTTTTTATTATAACCCTAATATAGCATATTTCTTTACCTGAGGAGACCCCGTGCGACTCTGTCAATCTATACAACGAGTTAGTGTATGATGAGGTTAGTAACATATAAGCATAATATATATAGTATATAATCTTAAATATTATAAAACTTATATCATTTATATATTAAATAATTAATATATATATATATTATATACGTATAAATTAATTATATCTAATATATATAGTATATATATATATATATATATTAATATTAATATATATTATATAATTTAATATATATATATATATATAATATTAATATATAATATATATATATATATATAGTTATAGTTATATATATATTAACATATATTAATATTATATAATTATATAATAATATAATATATATATATATATATTATATATACATATATATATATATATATATACATATATATTAATATTTAATAAATCACCAATTCCATTTAAACTAATATCGCAAATATCTTATTAAATTAATCCACACGAAGCTTTATTTAATAGCTATTACATAAGCAATAGATATTTGATTCAACATTTATCAAATAAACATATTATATAAATAAAAGATACTACCTATTTTATTTTTTTGTTATTTACTAAATATTGCTAATATTTAATATTTATAAGTTTTATATGTCAGTACAATATTTTTTTATTATTCATAGGAGGCATTTTCTCTTAAAGAGGGTCTACTTCAAAAAACACCAGAAGAGCGCAATAAAAAATGTCAATAATCAGGAGAATGATGGTATATTGCCGATATCAACTAAAGATATACATTCAGAATATACTCCGGCTAAGATTCGAGAGGAATATATAATCTCATTGTGCTTAGCAGAAAAAGAATAAATATTCTTAAATCTTAGGGCGCACCGGGCGTGTTGCCGGCACGCCACGCTTGTACGGCACGCGGTGTCTCGGTGTGGAGCATGGGCCGAGCTCACAGAGCTTTATTCCTCTATTAATAATAAGAATTTCTCATTTCTATTCTTAATTTGCAATATTAATAAACCAGTTTCATGAACCGCTACTATTTCCGTTCCTACCAACTCTACATAATTACAATGCATTTAAACGCAATATAAATTGCCTTAACTTAACTAATTGATAAGCTTTCGTGGCTAGCTAATATATTATATTATATTACTAATATCTTATTCTATCTATCTATCTATCTATCTATCTATTATCTATCTATCTATCTAATGTTATTTAATCCCCTGTTTTCCTAGTATTCAATATCCTTCTTAAATTTTAACTTTGTAATTTACCGTAATTATATTACGACATAACAACCAAACTTACTATAAGTATGAATGATATTCACACATTGTTTCTGACTATGTCATAGTACTATAGTCCTGTCTAGTTCTGTCATGTTGTCTGTTATGTCTATCTGTATTCACTGTCTGTTCATGTCCCTGAATATGTCAGTCTTGTCGTCATGTCTTAGTATATGTAGTATGCTCATGTATATATGTGATGTATGTGATTTTCTCTGTATTAGTATCACAATATAATATTAAACATATTTGAGTGACGGGTTATTACTATTTGTTTTGTTTACTCTATTTGTGGGATGTATATGTATGAATATAGAATTGTTATTGTATGTATATGAAAAATTATGCATACCATTACCATAAAAGGAAGTGTTTGTTGTTCAACATCTTCTCGGGATCAATTAACGCTTACGGAGTATCATATAATCAAAAATGCTACTATCTCGCGCAGGTGTAATAATATAACGCCTCAAGACTTATACATAAAGTTGAAAGATTTATTTATTATATGGGGTTTTTGTCAGATTTAAGAAAATGAGGAAGAATTCACGAAATTAATTATAATAAATTACTAGTATATATGTAAGTGAATTAGACAATAATCTCTTTTCGACTTAGGATTTGTTCTTCTCTTTTACTATTTAAACAATAAATTATTGAATTCTACTTATATCTATTATCAATGTTATGTAAAATATATTAAATGACTATATTTAATTATAATAGTTACCATTATACCTGAAAGTAATAAATTATTATATAATATATTTATAAATATTAATTTATATATAATATATATATATAATATTAATCATGAAGTTCATATATATGTAAGATTACTGCAGCAAAATATATAATTAATATATTATATATTAATAATAATATAGTATATAATACTTCAGCTTGAGTTAACTGGGGGATTCAGCAAGCAAGGAGAGTTAGTTCCATTTTAAACTTTTAAGATCCAATCGGAGGGGGTTTTACGAATATTCTCATGGTATTAGAACTTCATACAACCTTATCAGAGAATTCAAAATTTTATTTTTAAGAAGAGCAATGGCAAGTAATAAAGAGCTTAAAGAGCACAATTAGTATAACAATAATTCTAGTAATATTACAATTCGAAACTAAACTAGAGGCTTCTTACGACAAGCCACACAGTTACTAATATGTTGTTCATTTAGTAAGTTATCGCACAATATATAATATATTAATGAACAATTTGGAGAAGTAATAAAGAGTGGATTTCACACCATTAGATGAAGAACTTTATTTTAATCAGGTAAAGATATTTCAATTATTTAGGAATATCTACTGATGATTAACTTTATTGAATATTATGAGAATTATCATGGTATGTCTACAAGCGCAGCCTAATTTATACTATCAATAATTATAAATTTTGGATACCGACATTGTACTTATAGATTACAAAGGAATTTAATTGAAGATGCCTCAGCCAGCTCTGGGGATCATCAAGAATGTGCAAGTATACCATTTATTTTTTCAATTTATATGATCATTTTTAATATAAGAAAGTAAATCAAATATATAATATTACTTATATAGTATATTAAATATATATTAAAATTATATAATATATATATATATATATATATATAATACTATAAATATATAATTATTATAATATATATTAATAATATAATATATATATATATATATTATAATTAATATATAATTATACTATATATTATATATATAATATATAAGTAATGTGTAGTGAAACTGTACTTAGTGAACTATATTATACCAGTTTAGGTGTTAATCAGGAAATCTTTATGGAGGTTAGGTTTATTTAATCGCATATGTGAAGTGTATGATACTAAATCACTCACTATAAAGTACAGTTTAGTACAAATATTGGTACATATATATATATATTATATTTTATATTTTAAAGTAGTTAATTTTTATATTATCTATAATTAAGTATATATATATTTTATACTATTATATATATTAATATTATATATATTATAATATATACTATAATATATATATATTATTATATATATATACTTATATAATATATATATAGTACTATATAATATGGTTGCATACTTGTTGGTATGGTATATATAATTCATACTAATTTATAATTATAAAAATATAAATTTACCTGTCTACTATAGTCACAAAACTCAGTAATATAGGAATTCATTAGTCTGATAGTATCAAATTAACAATCCTCACTATGATATTATTTAGTATACAGTATATATTGGATGAAAAACCATTTATCTTCCACCCTAGGTAAAAAAAAAATAATTCACCTTAAACATATGTAAAATTATATATATTATATTATATATATATATATTATATATATATATATTTATATATTATTATATATATTTATTAAGAGACTAGTGTCTCTTTAAATATTGGTTCTAGAATAAGGAGTTGCAGAGGTAGCAAATGTCACGCACAGACCACTATGACTGAGTACATTAGATTACATATTAGACTACTATTTCCTTATATTATAATATCTGATTTAATCATATATGATATAATTACTTATATATACACGGATCACATTACGTATCACATAAAAAAGTAACAACTGTAGTATCTTACATTCATATATATTGTAACATAATATATAATTATATGCCAAACATTAGTTTGTAAATAATTTTATATGAAATTTTTTTATTTTTATTGTGTTATTTATTTTTATTTTTTCATTTATTGAGTCTTTATCACGCTATAAGCTGATAATTTATCCTTACAAGTATGGAACTTAATATGATTATTAATATATTAATATAATATAGAGATATATATAGAACTAATTATATACTATATAGTATATAATATATGTATATACTATAATATATATATATATATATATATATATATATTATTATATATATATTTATAATATTATATATATAATAATAATATAAATATATATATATATATTAATATTATTAATAATATATATATTATAATATAAATTAATCTATATATATATATAGATATATTATCTAATAATATACTATTTTATTTACTTTAAGTATATATGGAACGTATAGGCCGTCACGGCATTTTACCTGACAGTCACATTCAGTTCCATCAGGTTTCCTTTAATTTACTCGAGTCATTTTATATATTATATTATATTAATCACTATTATATATAATATATATTATAATATATATATATATATATATATATATAAATTAATAATTATATAATATTTATATATATATTATACTATATATATACATATATGTAGGCGCTACGTGGAAACTGGCATGGGGAGGGGGGCTGTGTTTTATATTTAATATTATAATATAATATATTATATATATAAAGTTATATATATATATACTTATCTATATATTATATATGATAAATATATTAATAGTATATATATATATATATATATAATTATATATATATATATTACTTATATATTATATTAATACTATTAATATATATAATTTATATAAGTATATATATATACTATATATTGATATTAATATTTATTAATATAATATTAATATATATATATATATATATATAATTACATATATATTAATTATATATAATATATATAATATATGAATATATATAATATATATACTATATTAATATTTATCTATTTATATAATATAAATAAGTATTATAATATTATTAATAACTATAAATATATATATATAATTATATCTATAATTATAATATATATATATATACTATATTATATATTATTTAATAGACTATATATTATATATATATATATAATAATATATATTATATATAATATATATATATATATATAATATACATGAGGATTATAGCCCAATACTACACACGCATTACCGCTGTGCACAATGGGTCCAATAATTTAATCTGGAACTTATTTTTATGAGACTGAACTCAGCCACGTTATTGGCAAATACTCTAATTTTTACACTCTAAGGCATACGAGGGCCTTATGATCTCACTACATGGTTGGTGCTGTGTTTATGGATTTCTTCGCGGACGTTGATCTTCTCCTGTTTTTTTCGGGAGAAAATAAGCGGGCAATGATATAATTTAACTACATGTAGTTTTCTGTCTCGTCATATATTATTCTAAAAGGAATAAGTAGTATTCACTTCAGACGTATGATATATATATTACTTAATTAGTATAAATGAATCAATTAATTGTATACTAATAGAATCACACTATATATCTAGAAAGAAAATAAATCAAACACATTATACTAACTAAGAGAAAAATACACAATAATATCCTATAAACAATAATTCACCATATATTCAGCTTTCTAACTTCACATTAAAGCTACTATAACACACTAAAATAAACCCAGAAATCAATGAGGTCAAACCGTGTTTTTCTAGAATGCGCACTCCAATCGTATGCACTGCTCATATTCGACAGAATCGAGTGCTACAGACGACTTTTCTACTAGTAAATAACGAATGAAATACACAATAATTACTGAGGGACACACCAATATACTGTATTAGTGTCGAGAGCTATTATGAGGGGTTTTTCAACAAAATTGGCTATTTTATATTTTTTTTTCAGTTTTATTTATGTTACGTTGTTTCTCTTGTCTTCTAATATATAGAGGCGGATCACGTGGAAATTTGTCGATTTTTTATGCTCACAAAAACAATCTTTTTATTATAGCCCTTTATGCGATGAGCTCGCGAACACAGAGGAGAGTTAGCCAGCTTACTCGAAGTATCAGCGATGGGGGGAGCCATTATCACATTCCACGCTCCGTCCTATAATTGCTTGTTCAGTTAGTCCGAGCAGAAGCTAGCACCCGCCACGTGCACGCCCCATGCTCATCATTTATCGTTTTACCTCATGGTATTGAAAGTCCTCACCTAAATCTATTATAATATATAGAGAAAAATAATTAATTTTACTCTTCACGGTTTGCACACGCTATATTCCTGTCAATTAACCTAAATCTATAATATATACAACTCCCGGATCTCTTTAGAACTATGTGAGGTGACAATCTAATTCATATGATATTTTATTCAAAGATTACTATTCTTTGCCAGAGACTGTATAATAACTACATAAAATTACACAATGAGGCTCACTGAAAAATATAAGAGTAAAATTAGAAAATTATTTAATAATAGCGACTCATTACATCTATATAAAAATAATAGCATTAAAACATTACACTGGTCTAAAAAAACATCATTTAAATAATAAATAAATAAAAAAAAAGAATATCCAGTAATGTGGCGTTCTCCTCCGAGCAAGTTACTGAACCCTGTGTAAGGTGACACCTCATACATCTCTCGAGAGTGCGATCACATTGATAAGTGATTATATTGCCACTTTTAATTGAATAATTATATCTTCAATAGTAATAGTATTCAATGCGTTTGCATGTCCAATGTCGAAAATATCATATCACCAACGCATTTAGATACTCACTATATGATTACCACTAATTACTAAATATATAATATAACAATTGAGAAATAAACTGTCTTCATCAGCCTTATTGATAGCTTTGCTTTATCTTAAGCTTATAAATATAATATATAGAAATAGTTAAAATAATATATGTGCGTGGATCATAAGATTTATATAATAATCTCTCATAGGGCACTATTTATAGTAACGTTTTGTTCAACGTTACTTTTATGTCCTGCTTTAATCAAATTTAGCACATATATATAATATATATACTATATGTATATTTGTATTATAATATATATATAATATATATATATTACAATATATATATATATATATATATATATATAATAGTATATAATATATATATAAATATATATTATATATAATATATAGTTATATATTATATAACTATATAAATTATAAATATTATATAATTATATATACTATTATATATATATATATTAATATATACTATATATATTATATCTATATTATAATTATAATAATATATATATATTAATAGTATTATATAATATATAGTATTATATATATAATATATATACTATATATATAATATAGTGGAAGAGTAGTTATTCTTTTTATTATTAAAAGAACTTATAAAATATATATAATAATTAATATTGAATGAATAAATATTTATTTGACAAAAAGTAAGACTATACATATTATAAAAAATATTAAATTAACAATTAGAAAATTAAGATATCATAAACACTAATATTCTTTCGAGATAAATAATAAAATAGATTGTAAATTAATAATATTCACTCATATAGATAAGGAGTAAATATATTAATAAGAATATCTAATTATACTTTTCTATATAACTATACAAATCTGATAAGAGAATTTAAATACCATAAATACGATACATAATTTACAATTAAAAATTTTATATTTAATATGTAAAATTTAAAATGACAAATAAAATTAATAAACTTATTTTGTTAAGTACTATATTCTTATATATCGATAATACTTATATTAATACAAATACACTATATCAATGTAAGATATAAAGACTCATAATAAATAAATATATAGAGATAAATATATAGAAAGGAATGAAATGGGAAACAAATACGTAACATGTCATTGGCTGCATAAAAAATGTAACCTAATCTCTCTCTCTATCTCACATTAATACATAATGTCCATATACATATCTACAATCTACCTTCATCAATTCTCATTTACTATAAATAAGTATAATTAAATCAACTAATAATCTGATAATATAAATAATATTAATTATATATATATATATATTAAATTATATATACAATATGAATAATAAAATAATAATACTGATAATTCATAATATCTCAGAGTTATAATGATGAGATACAATTATACTAATAATAGGCATACCTCCTATAATAATAATCAAAATTAAAGTTTATAATACTCATAAATGCATTTAAATTCCCGATCATGAAAATTACTAATTATTTAATACAATTATAATATATAATAATGATATATCATAGTATAATTATCATTATAATAATCAGTAATTATATATAAATAATATTAAATTTTAATTAATAATTAATAAGTATATATACTATATAAATAATGAAAATTCAAAATATAATAAATAGTGATAGAATTATATTATCATTAATATAAGAGGGGAAATTATAATTAATTAAATGAGAGCATATATTATTCACGCGCATAAATGTATGTACTATTCGAACAAAAAAATTATAACACTACAAGCTTCCCCAGATTGAAGAAATGGTGCGAATAAACTGCTTTAGTGTCTTCTGACTCTCTATAAACCATAGGAATAGAAAGGAGAACAATTAGAATAAACTAGTAAATTCACCGAAACGAAATTACTAGCTACCTACTTGGTCAATACTGAGAACGAATTGAGATAAGAAT
Organism: Trachelipus rathkii; assembly: GCA_015478945.1. Lineage (NCBI taxonomy): Eukaryota > Metazoa > Arthropoda > Malacostraca > Isopoda > Trachelipodidae > Trachelipus > Trachelipus rathkii. The sequence goes on from JABUQX010064827.1 coordinate 54,005, forward strand.
TATTATCGTGGATTAAAAAACTCTCAAAGTTATCCTAGTGTTAACACGAATGCGATAAGGCCATATATAACTTGGGACTATCACTAAATTGAAGATGAAGAATTACTAGGTTACTAGGAATGATAGATTGGTAAATCTCGGATTAAATATTCGGAGATTTAAATTTATGTCTGATAACAATATCTATTGTAGAAAAGATCATATATTAAGGATAATTTAAATAAAAATTTTGTGGATATATAATAAAGGATCCAAAAGTAGTGAGCCCAAATTTTTTATAAATTATTAATGGAACACACATTTGCGGAGCAATTAAATTGAGCTAGATTTATTCAAATTAGCAATAGAGTAATGTTTAATAAAGGATTCCGGAGGGAGGTAGAAGAGATGCATATGAAGTAGAGTAGAAAGATGTTAGATGATGATAGATAAGGCTAGAAGAGAGAGAGAGAAAAAAGAAGAATAGCAATATGAGATTATAAACGCACGCTTATATGACGAAAAGAGGTATTCGAATGATCGTCAAGTAAACGATGACGAGATGAAAGACGTATGAGAGGGGACGAGCAGACGCAGCGAAGAGAAGCACCGATGAAAGAGAACGGGGCCACTGATGAATAGAGAGTCAAGTAAGAAGAGAGATAGAGAGAGAGAGAGAGAGAGAGAGAGTGATTATTTATTAAAATTTTCAGGGCAATTAAGTAAAGAAGCTATTTGAAAAAAAAGAAATTTTCGGAATAACATTGTTAGCGTGTAGATAACTAACTATGCATTATTCGCTAATTTGAACTATGGAATTAAAGAGATAAAGAGAATAAAGATTAATATAAAGTTAATAATATGATTTACTTATTTAAGGAGATAAGTTAGATTATAAAACGTATTTATACCTCTAGAGAATTATAAGTACTATTATATACTAACTGACAAACTAATCTTTAAAAGTAGAGAAATTATTATATATATTTAGAGATAAGTATTGATGACTATATTCTA
>JABUQX010064827.1:60000-62500 GCA_015478945.1 Trachelipus rathkii
AACATTTAGGAACAGTAATGCTTTCATCTCCAGTTTATATTTTTTGAACTTTTCAATACACTTTTTTTTTTTTTTTTTTTTTTTTACTGTGGCAATTTCTTTTGACAAACTTTGACAATCTTTCATCTTTGATGCCTTTTCTATTAATGCAGATCCTACCTGAATTCCTGAAACATTACTTGCTTCCATATATTTAGAGTTTCCTTTGACGATTTTTGCTTTTGCACATGACATAAATGTCAGAATGATCCAGATTAACTGAAACCTAATAAAATTTACATAATTATTTAGATCTTTAATAATAACATATAACATTTAAAAGCTACTACATGTATTAAGTAACGATACGTATGTTGTAATCTTAATTAATATAATAGATATCCTCACATGTGTAAAACAAATATAGATTATACTTAATATATTTATCATTTAACTTATATGATTATATTTTCTGCACTAACTTGTGGAGGAAATCTGGAACATATAATTGAACGAAATGATAAAAAATGAGTCTTCTAACTAATATTTAAAAATTTAATATTTTACATTAAAGTATATAAATTTTGAATGTACTAATTTGTGGTTTGTAAAACTATATTTTTTTCACCGTAACAAGCACATAGCCAAACAGGTTAGGTTAGGTTAGGTTAGGTTAGGTTAGGTTAGGTTAGGTTAGGTTAGGTTAGTTTAGTTGTCTAATTCTGAAATATTTTAGTATGTTAGTTCAGAGGAGTTTTGCACTGCCTATCTGCCCTACTTCTCTGAATAGATCATGTGTTTTGTTTGGTAAAGGGTATCACTGCTGCAACCTTGTCATCTTGTCATGAACAAAGGAACTTTAATCTACCATATTGCCTGAGTAATTTGACAACCACAAAAATAAACACGATTATTTGTGGCTCCTAATTTGCATAAAAAAAAATACGTCACTTTCGTTCCAATTCCCTCATAAATATTATTATTGCTACATATTAGTATACATACAAAGATATATTATTGGCTATTGCCATATTATATATATTATTATTGTATATATATTTATATCCAAATTAGTCAGGACCTCTTCTATTCTTATACCACATTTCATACAGATATATATACATATATATATATATATTAAGGTTACCATTATATTATATTATTATATATATATATATAAGAATATATATATATATATATATATATATATATATATATATATATATATATATATATATATATATATATATATATATGCCAGTATTTGCATTCTCTGATGCTTCTCCCCTTTCTTTCCTTATCACTGATAACAAAAATTGATGTTTAAGTGGTAAAATTGTGGTTGTTTGGATATTTTTACACTTTAATAATTAAAAAATGACAAAAAGATTTTAAATTAAAAGAATTTTAAATTCGGATTTGATACAAATATAATATTGAGAGAACAGCTTTCCAAGGGTATATATCTTATTTTCTATATGCAACAGTCTCTGCCTAATTTATTTTTAACCTTGGGGAAAATTTAATTTTAAGACACTTTCAATTTACGTCATTTTTCATACCTCATTGATGACTAATTGATTGGTAATTTGTATGCCCTGGGTAACTGCCCAGTTTGTCTATACCCTTAATACGGTCATATATTTATATATATATATATATATATATATATATACATATATATATTATATTATTATATTATTATTATTATTACATATTATTATTATTATTATTATACATAAATATTATATATATATATATTATATTATTATAATATATTATTATTATATTATTATTATATTATTATTATTATATATTATTATTATATTATTATATATATTATTATTATTATATATATATATATATATTATATATATATACATATATTATTATCCATATTATTATTATTATTATTAATAATTATATATATTATTATTGATTGACTAGGACATTAATATTATTACATACATACATATACATATTATTACTATTATTATTGCTATTTATTACATTATATTATTATTATATATATATATATATATTATATTATTATTATATTATTATTATTACATATATTATTATTATTATATTATTATTACATATTATTATTATATATATACATATATATTATTACATATACATAGATATAACTGGGCAGGTGAAAAAAGATAGGTATAAGTAATTCAAGATACATATATATATATATATATATATATATATATATATATATATATATATTATATATATATATATATACATATATATATATATATATATATATATATATATATATTATATATATATATATATATATATATATATATAATCAAAAGATTTTAGCACTTTCCCTTTACCGTAAAATCGATATTAAATACTAATATTTGATCTTAAGAGTAAGAGTTGTGAAATGCAGTGAACCTTTAAGTCTATCTTTAATGAGTGAATTATCACCATCGCGTAAAAGTGGGGGTAACTACGAGTAAATGGGAGTGTAGGGTTTGGGGGTTAGCATGAAAAATTT